>JAOBYE010234545.1:0-16730 GCA_025403585.1 Parazoanthus swiftii | reverse complement strand
AGAGAGAGAGAGAGAGAGAGAGAGAGAGAGAGAGAGAGAGAGAGAGAGAGAGAGAGAGAGAGAGAGAGAGAGAGGGATGCTACTGGATTAAACAAACCGAAAAGAAGAAAACGGAGAACATTAGGCTGAAAAAGAAGAAAATAGAAAGACTTACCACTGCAAGTTTTATGATCCCTGTTGAGCCGATATCCTGCTCTACATGAACACTTAAAGCTACCGAATGTGTTCAGACAGAGCTGAGTACAGCCGCTTGTCCCGGATAAGCATTCGTCTATATCTGAAATAGTATTAGACGAGGCAGCGAGTAGTAATTACACTCAATAAGTAGATAGTTAGCAGGGCATATTAACTATTTTAAAACCTAGGAACAGAATCACGACCTCTCTTCGGCTGTCGCTGTAAAAGGAAGAAACTGGTTGGTACATTAAGTTAGGCCAGGTAAAGGTAACCGGTTAGCGTCCTTTTTCAAATATTTTCCAATAGGGCCGTCAGTTTATATATTTAAATGTATTTATTTTTTTTGGAACGCAATGCGTGTCGAAGTTATTTATTCGTTTATTTATTTGTCAAGCTTTGATCTCATTATCGAATGCGAAATATATGAATCTCCCAATTTTGTTATCGTCTGAAGTATGAGAAGAATCTATGTTGATATATTTTGGAGCTTTTTTGGTATGAGGGTGGAATCGTAACCAACTATAATTATTCTTTTACTTGACCTTATTAAAGGGACCATCAAATACGCTGAAAGTACCATTTGAAACGACAGCAAAACAATATCAGAGTCCAAAAGAGAAGCGATAAATTTTCCCTCCTGTACGTTTTCATGTTCCTCGGGTTACCTGTACATAGAGTCTTGGTACCAGTCCACTGGCCATTCCTGCAGCTGCGCGATCTGGAGCCCTGCAGAGCAAAGCCGGGATTGCACGTGAAGATGATGGTACTTCCGTGTGCGGTCACATGAGAGGACTGCCGGCCATTGAGAGGAGCGCCAGGGTCTTCACACGAGGTGGCTGTAAATTTTAGAGTATCGTAAGTGATTGGATAGCGCTAGATCAAAAGGGCCAAAAGGAGATCGAGTCCAAACTCGTGCCGGCTCTTCATGGTTGAAATTTCTACGGCCCTCGTTAAATAATCGGAAAGCTGGGGTCAGGGTTATTTTCTTTTGTTATTTTTTGAGAAACGAGACCGGGACATAAATATATAGAATAAAAAAGAGTGGTTGGCCGCGTCTTGGGTGATTGATGTGATGGCAAAGCACAGATCTGGAGTGTAAACGTCCCTGGTTCGACATTCCTCAGTACTTTTATCTTCGTTTTATGTAGATTCTTCTCTCTTAAAATGCACTTTACCTAAGTCTGAGTGCTTGTTCGAGTTTGGTAGTGAGTGTGATCTCCCTGTGGCTCTTCTAATCAACAAAATGTCATTAATCGTGCCGAGTGCACATGCGGCGAAACCTACATTGAGGAATAAAAAAGGAACTTCGCAGTGCGAAAAGCAGAACATGGGAACAAGTTCCACAACTCAGAACCGGCCCGCCACCTCGCTAAGTATCCAACCCAAGCACATACGTGGAGCATCGCGTGCAAAGAGAAAGCGACTTTTAGAAGGAAAATAATAGAGGGCCTGATAATTGCACGTGAGACTGAAGCCTAGCCTCAACAAACAAGTACATTGTTTTATCGCAAAACTCTTCCCCTCGGGAATAACTTAAAATCGAACAAAACCAAGCTGTATGCAAATTTTCCGCCATACCGCTGATGATCACCGCACGGTCGAAAACGTTTTGGTTTTAATTTTAAACAATATATCTTTAGCAAAAATAAGTGATTGAGTCAACAAAATGTTCTATCAACATGAAAGTTTTATATCTATATGAACAGTGCCGTTCAACTGGAATAGTCCGCTAAAAGCTACATTTTTAAACGTAAATGGCGTTTCCATTTTGTTTTGTCAAACCTATTAACCTCCGTACTGTGTAATATCTTCTGTATACTAAAACTCAAGGTGACTCACGTGTTTGGCAGTTCTTGCCCTCATACCCGGCGGTACAGAGACATCGGTACCCGTGATACAAGTCGACACACGTCGCTCCATTTTCACACGGCGAGTTTGCGCACTCGTTACCACCTGGATATTCAGCACCAGAACTTGTGAGTAGGGTAGTTCAACTATACTTTTGGGGTCGCACTTGTTAGTACCAAAATGTACGCAGTAGGATGACTGATCATGAGTTATATTTTGGAGCTCTCGCACTATATTTTGTATCCTAGATATCAGCGAAAAGAACCAGGCCTAGGGATTGCTGTAGCACAATAATTTTTGTATGTGCGATTTTTATCTTTATCTCTCTGTTACAAAGAGCAATGATAAATTTGAGGGGCCACAACGAAAACGCATCAACTGCTCAGTTTGCGCTAGTAAATGAAAAAGAATAAAACAGCACAGTACAGTGTAGTATACTATAGTTCGATATAATGCTTAATCACTAGAATTTCTGCAGAGGCTACCTAAAAAGCACGAATGAAAGACACGTACGCAGACTGTGTGTTTGACGAATGCTTACGTTTATGGCACGAACGGTTACATGTGAATCTACGTGCAAAAGCTTTTCTTGCTGCATGCCGTATTTTTACTCGTTTAACAAATTTGTTTTGTTTGTTTTTTTGCTATGAACTGTTCACGATCTTCCGGCCTGCTAGTTCATACGCACAATTGGACTAACTATTTTGACTGTCTGTCTGTCTGTCTGTCTGTCTGTCTAGTGTTTGTGTTCGCACTGACCAACCCAAAGGCACAACTCCTGATAGCTGGAAAAATCTCTATAAGTACTTGTAGCTATACTTAAATACACATGAAAACAGTTTGACGTACGACCGGGAAAATCGTGTGTTCTCAGGAAAACTGCTGTCCACAAACGTTACAAAATACCTGAGCCTTGTGAAGATATCGGCAGCGGAGCTGGAAATAAGAAACCATTGTTTATTATTCAGAATTTATTTGCTAAAGAAATACTTAACAGTTGAAAAATTCATTAATTTGAACGTCTGGTTAAGTTTTCTATTTGATGAACAACATTTTTCTCCAGCGTTGTTTCCTACCGTTTGGTATTGAGATCTTAGCAGTCAAAACCGTGGGCCCTTGATATCTGTGTCGCTGGGACTGTTTGACCCATGATGGACGAGGCGAGGCCTGGGGAGAACCAATCAAAGCGAAGGTTCCTCGATAGTCACTAAATATTGGATCCGTAGCTCCCAGCCGTTTGAGCGCAGGGTGTATCGTAGAAAAGTAAGTATGGCCACTATCCTGGATTGCAATCAGGACGATTTTGCTGCAAAGAAAAAATACGAAAGCTTTGAAGAATGTTATACATAGTTTTTAATCACAGTTAGAAAAAAACGAACGTGACGATATTTATTAAAATCACTTACTATTCCTAGCTTAATATCTAAATTCTACAAGTTTGACAAATCTGCGACAGTGACTTTGTGATTAGCTTCAGAGAGCCTTAAATATTAGAAAACTTAAGAAAAGTGTAATGTTTTACAAGCTTCGAATGTTTCTCATTATGAACCAACAGAGGTAAAACATTGCAAAATGGGTGGAATACACTGAAAGTTAAAACACTGTACAATTGAGACTTTGCGTGGTTTCCATGAAAACCACGTATCTCCTAGTAATGTGAACAGTTATCTAAAGGACAACTAACACCAACTGATAGTAAAGCTGCCACAATACTTGAGTATATGCTTAGCACTGAGACTAGTATTCATATCACTGGTGTGAAAACCTTCGTGTAAGTTCGTGTCAAACCCCTATTTTGTCGCATTGATGTGAGTTCTATAACCATCTTACAATACTAATGTAGCACCGACTTACTTTTGGTTGAACGTGTCAAACCCCAAGAAACATATGTTTGCACAGTATTTCAGCCGCTGCATAATGTATTGTGTCGAATTGATGTGAGTTCTATAACCGCCTTACAATACTAGCGTAGCACCGACTTACTTTCCACTGATAGAGTTTAAGTAATCTCTGCAGGCCGCAGCGGCAGCGGCATTTCCATGAGTGTCAAACTGTTTGGTCTCAACAATCAGACCTAGTGTTGGAAAAAAACTGTTGGTGTTACATTTGGCACAAATACTAAACAAAGAAATAAGAAAAATATTTCTTCATTGTCATTTTAGTTAACCCATTTGCTTTGTCTTTGCATGTTACATCCTTGTTTGGTCAGCCCAGTTTGCGATATTTTGTAACTTTAGTTCATCCTGACAGTTCTTCCTTTGGTGTATTGCATTTACCGTATTCCTCTAGTTAACCCCAGCCTCTTTCAAGCCCCTCCCTTTAATATGCTCCCAACAAAATAAGCCCCCCCCCCAGCCTCCACCTCTGACGGCTGTAACTTCCTCTGCTAAAAGCTGTTGTTTCGCAGAAATATGAGTCCTGTGTGACAGTTTGCACTTTTACACACTATATGCATTTTGTTTATAGGGACAAAAACTGCCTAGTTTTGCTAAAACTTTATACATTAGGTTTTTTTGAAAAATCTAAAATGTTGTTCCTTTTGAAAGTCTTTTCACTTATTGAAATTAATATTTATATAACTTGTTGTGATGTTCTAAAGATCAGGAAAGTATATTAGGCCTTCAGCCTCAAGGGAGCATAATAGAGAACATACAATTTTAGAACATTAAAATGGATAATTATGTCAAATTTCTCAGGGTTGTACCTAGCTTTGTGCGCCGGGGGGGGGGGGGAGGATGGCAGATTTTGAAGCTGCGAAATGCTATTTCTGGCGTTTTTGAAACGACCTTTCCCCAGACCCCTCGCTCCGACGGCCCTGTTTTATTTGCGCTGTACGCTGCAACCATAAAACAATGAAAAGGAAAATCGCAGATGTTCACTCCACAATTGCTAAATTGTCAACCAAAAGTGTGAATGGCCTGACCAACCTCTTTTATAGCCAAACTTCCTGTTTATAAGAATGAAAGTCATGTAGCGCGCTACATTGTAGCCGAAATGTCGCCAGCATGTGTCCTAGGGTGGCTAAACATGCAAGCTACGATCGAGCGACATGGGATACATGTAGCGGATACATGAAATGTTTCTGATGTTTCCCAGAAACATTTTTTGTGTCTCGGCTACAAATTTTGTCACGCGCTACAATGTTTCCGAGGTGGCTAGACTGAGAAACATTCAGGATACATGTAGCGAGCGACAATGTGGCGCGCTACATGTATCCTAGTTTAGCCAGGCCTTTACAGCGTACTACCTGTGAGCTGGTCGATGATAACCACATTGTGACCTCTCCCGTGAGGCGCAACGTCTTTTCCATTCACCATAATAAATGCGTATCCACAGCCGGGACCTTGGCGTCCTTGGTCGTCACAGCCTTCACTGCGCATGTGCAGCTCTTGAAATTAAGGTATGGTCAAGGGGAATGCGTGTTAGTTGTTGTATTAAGCATAAGAATTTTAAAAATAACAAAGAAAAAGACAAAGAAACACTGGTGTGGACTTGTTAAATCTCATCCAGGGCCGTAGCAAGCCTTGGAAAACTGGAGGGGAGGGGGGAGGGCATCGCCGAGAGCCGAGGGTGAGAGCCTTCTGCGGGGCTCCGGGGGCATGCTCCCCAGGAAAATTTTGAAAATTAATTTGTCTAAAAACGTATTTCCTGGGTTTTAAACGCCATTTGAAACAAAATCAGAGGTTACTAAAACAAGTAAAATATCTCTAGTTTTTCTCAGACTTGGGGCAATTTGCTCAGCTTGACACATGCGCATTTGACACATTTGCTGGGGAAAACTGGGGGGGGGGGCACGAGCCCCCCCGACCCCTCATCTTGCTACGGCCTTTTGGTATTCTTTGTTTTTTCCTTTGTTATTCAATTCTCTTATGCTTGTGGTTTATGCCTATCTCACAATTGTCAGCCAGCATTTACACCGTGCGGCAGGCCGGAAGTATGAAACTGAGTATTATACTTACCCAGCGTTGATGCTGTGGCAGTAGCTGCAAGGGAAACAGGGGAATATAAACAACGCGTAAATGTTTCAAAGAAAACAAAAAATTCCAAAAGAATACAGCACAGCACAGCAAAGGGCGAAACTTCACTGCACGGCAGAACTCACACAGCACAGTACATCATGGGACGGCATGACACAGCACGGTACAGCACAGCACACGCACACTATAGCATAGCATAGCACAGCACAGCACACTACAGCACAGCATAGCATACGCACACTACAGCACAGCACAATACTTACCTCAAATCACATTATAACACAGCACAGCATAGCACATTATAGCACAGTACCTCATATCACATCACATCATAACACGGCACAGCACATTACAACAGAGAACATCACTTCACATTATATCACATCTTAATACAACACAGCACAGTACCTCATATCACATCATAATACAGCAAGGCACAACACAGTACCTCACATCACATCTTACTCATAAAACAGCACAGCACATTAAAGCACATCATAGGAAGGCACGAAACAGCACAGTATAGCACAGCACGCACACTACAGCAGAACAGAGCACAGTACCTCACATCACGTCACATCATAACACGGCACAGCACATTACAGCACAGTACCTCACATCACGTCACATCATAACACGGCACAGCACATTACAACAGAGAACATCACTTCACATTATATCACATCTTAATACAACACAGCACAGTACCTCACATCACATCATAATACAGCAAGGCACAACACAGTACCTCACATCATATCTTATCATAAAACAGCACAGCACATTACAGCACATCATAGGAAGGCACGAAACAGCACAGTATAGCACAGCACGTACACTACAGCAGAGCAGAGCACAGTACCTCACATCACATCACATCATAACACGGCACAGCACATTACAGCACAGTACATCTCAGCACAACACGACATGACACATATTATGCGACATGGCATTATACAATACAACACAATCAATACAAGATGCTATAGTTTAGCTTTCATCTTCAATCTTATAACACAAAAAGCTATTTGAATACCTTGGTCAAGAGTGATTTTGGTGTTCAATTCAGACGGCCCTTGGTACCTAGGCTTTTGGACTTGTTGTATCCATGATGGACGAGGCGAGAGCTGGGGAGAGCCAATCAAAGCAAAGGAGCTGCGATAACCGCTCAAAACCGGATCTTTGGCTCCAAGTCTTTTCAGTGCCGGATAGAGAGTCGAAAAGTATTTGTTTCCTTCGTCTTGGATGGCAATAAGTACAATTTTGCTGTGGCATTAAATTACAATTAATATTAAAATTAACAATAATATAATAATATGATAACGATAATGGTAAAGAATATTAATAATAATAATTGATGGTTGGTATTGGAACATACAATCACAAAGCGCATTTTAAAAAAAAGGTTTAAAACTCTTATCGAAACAAGTCACAGATGGATTCGTTGTTTTACGTTCTTCTGATGGCTACGGGTCTGTACCTTGTACCATTACGCCTTAACTCAGTTCACTGTCAGTCATCCATTATTGTACTGCATCGACTGTTACAAACAAGATTCAGTTGAACAGTTTGCGTTTGAGCACATGCGCACAGGACAGTCCACAATACTTACTTTCCATTCAATGCGTTGAGAAAATTTCTGCAAGCAACAGCATCTTTGGCACTTCCATGTGTGTCGTAGCTCATGACGTGGAGCACTTCGCCTGGTTTGAGCAGAAATCCTTTGTAAGAACGCATTGTTGAAAATTGTTTTCAAACTTTAGAAAGCTTGAGTGAGATAATCACAGCCCCTAACTTGAAACACAACAAAACTTAATTACGATGGGCTTTACTTAAAACTTATAGCTAAGTGTGTCACTAATAATGTATTGTATTGCATTTTACTTAATTGTGTTGCATTCTTGGCTTTATAAGGGGCCAAACAATTTGATTTCGAGAGGAGAGAGTGAAAGAATGCGAAGAATTTTGCAAAATTTAGACATTTTCTAAGTCATTCATTACAACCATCATGCACAGAATCCTACCAAAAGCAACTTTCGATTGAGTTATCCGTAAGTAGAAAGGATTATATTATTCTAATTTGAATTATTATTGTTATTATTATTATTATTATTGTCATTACTATTAAGTGAAGAAGGAGATGCCAGTGAGGAAGGCTAGGTGGATAAATTTCGTGATATTCCTAGATGTTTCTCAGATTTTCAGGTTACACTAACCTTACCTGTCTTTTGGTCGAGCACTGCTATATTGTGCCCTCGGCGGTGCAGCGATACATCTTTACCACCGACTTTGATGAACGCATATCCACATCCGGGACCCTTTCTACCCTTGTCGTCGCATCCTTCGCTGCGCAAGCTGACCTCAACTTGCCGAGGAGCTGTTAAGACTTTGTTAGTACTCTTAACTCTTTGTTAGTGTTCAATCTATATGACTATGTCAGTGTGCTGAATATTTTTGTTGTAGTTCTATATCTCTTTGCTACTGTGCTATATCTCTTTGTTACATTGGTGTTCTAAAACTGTTGTTAGTGTGCTTGTCTCTTTGTTAGTGTTAATGCGCTATATATTTTTGTTAGAGCTCTATATTTATTTTGTTGGTGTACTAAACCTCTTTGTTAGGGATGTTTTATATCAATTCATTAACATGCCAGTGTTCTATATCTTTATGTTGTTGTGCTATACATCTTTTGTTAGTGTGCTAAATCTTTTTGTTAGTGTTCTATAACTTTTTGTTAATGTGCTATACAATATCTTCTGTTAGTGCGTTATATATCTTTGTTAGTGTTCTGTATCTTTATGTTAAGGTGCTGTGCGTCTTTTGTTAGTGTGCTATATTTTTTCTATTGTTCGTTTCAGAAGATTCCTTTACCCTGTGCCGTTTAATCTCTTAGAATGAACGCAGTAACTAGTTAATCCGTATGTTTACTTAACACTGTTAGAGCTTATCTACCTGCTATTTCTAAATAAAAAAACACCAATAAAGTTGTTTCCTGATTCTGGATTTGCAGCGGCTGTTCTGTGACAAATCCGTTAGTTTTCTTGTAACGTAACCTCTAATATATATATATATATAGTATCAGCTTGTTACTGCACCATTCAGTGCGACAATATCTTCGAATGATTTGAGGTGTTTTATAACAACCTTGGAAATGGTAAAAAAATGTGAGCGTATTCATGGTGCTACTAAATTAGCAAATGAAATGATATGAAGTGAAGATGCGTGCTGGTGGTTTGAGTGGTGAATATGACTGGACGTGTTGTTATGAATATAGAGAGTAATGCAAACTGCTTTTGTAGCAACTGTTATTATTTTTTGTCATGCCTTATATAGTACAATCGCCGTCGCATCTGAGCACTGTACTGTACTTTCCTTTTTACCTACAAATAACATCCTAGGTCGCTATCCTTCTGACCGGTCTGCCGGTCCGACCAGTCATTTCTTAAACAGAACGCAGGAGTTCTCAAAACTGGTTCTGACCAGAATGGCCCTGCTCATGGATCAGAGCTGCTCATATTCTGCCGTTACTGCCAAAGCGCGGGAATTTGGAGATTTGTGACGGGAAAAATAAACGCGTGCGCCCAAACCTTTCTATTTAAACTGACCAAAACCAGTTCTTTTCGGCCGGCCAGGCCGGATTAATGGAAAGCAGCCTTAGAAACGTACTAGTAATCTAAAACCTTCCGTCAAATATTAATTTTGACACTTACTGTAACTGTCAATACACTGTGAACAGACCACAGTTGACGCCTAGACGGTCTGCATTTCCCTGGGAACAAAACTGTAACGAGTATGTGCTATAGTTAATTCGCCACTTGTAGCTTGCCTAATACTTACCACTTGGGGCACCAAGCTTGGATAACAGAGAAGCTATGGAATCATAACGTGGTAATCTGATTAGCATTTGTTGGTTGGATTACGTTTCATGAATTCATGGTTAATAGAGCGAACTGGTTTTGAAACTCGGCCAATTTATTATTAAATAATTTTATTCGCTATCTCTTTTGTTCGTTCGCCTCGTCTTGTACGAAAAACAAAAGGTATTAATGCAATGCATATGAACAACTGGCCAGTAAAAACACTTGGGCTTATACGTAAAACCAAACAGTGTGTAGGTTCTCGCTTTGTTCATCATTAAAAAAGCAACTCTGTACTTTCCTATGCAAGTTTGTCGAGCTTCGCAACCAGTTGGTTTTATCAATTATGACTTGAAAATAGAGACAGAAACACACAATTACACGCACACACGCACACACGCACACACACTCAAACACCAACATATATTAGGATATAGGTATAAACATAAGATCATAGACGTAGTTATAAACATAACCATATTCATATTCAAATACCAGCACAGTCACAATCACATGCACAAGTTAACGAACTTAACGCCAACGCTGACATCAACGTCATCACCAGCATCGACAACAATCGCAACACAAACACCAAATCCAAATCCAAACCCAAAATATTATTGTACTACAACTAGTTTTTAATACATACATTCCCACATAAATTTCAATTATTTAACTTTTTATTGACGACGATTTTTCTGTATTTGAGTAAAAACACGATATTGGCAAGGAACAGCTTGCAAATACCTGTAGAGCATCCATAAATCTCGACACGAAGTGCAACACGGCCATTCCAAGTCTGGGGGTGAAATCTTACGTATCGGGCATTAATGGACAGTAACTCATTCCTGACAGTCGTGCTCGAGTCTCCATTACCCTGCAGAGTCTGTTTGTAAACATTGAAACGCATAAGAGATGTTATTTTTTAGTCGAATGTCAGTTCATCTACTGAACTCCTTTCCTTAGGGATAAACAACTTGAGAACCCTACCATGATCATACCCTACCAAGAAGGGGACTCCTTTTCATAGGGATAAACAACTTGAGAACCCAACCAAGAAGGGAAGCACAACCAATGCGTTGGATACACGGTTTTGTTAATTACGTGCAGGAGAAACCAAACATTTTAAATTAAATAACCGATAAAAAAGAAAGAGCAGACCATTCACACTTTTAGTTGACAGCAAGGTGAGCCTTTGTGGAGTGAACATCTGTGATTCTTAGCTTCATTGATTCCTGACTTGTTGCTTACAGGGGGAAATTCAAAAGCAAATACCTGAACGCAAGTTATCAAATTATCTGTCGAAATTGCCCAGATTACAAAACACCGCTAGAGGTCATACCCAACTACTACTCTTGCCTTAGTTATGTATTGCTCACAACATGAAACGCCAGTCTCGAAAATTTGAAACCTCAGAGGGTGAGGTCTCATTTACAAGCCAAGTTTGTCGTGGTTACAACATTGGAGCTTCGATGCATCAAAAGTAGTGGGGCTTACTCAGGGAATTACGCAGATCTCAAAGCATGAAAATAAAAAAGAAGTCAAGGGCGAAATTGCTCTTAATCGCTTTTGTCATTGTGGAGCACACATAGCGTCTTTGTGCTTCTTATTTTTCGTGTCAGAAGTCAGCCATTCTACAAAAATGCTGTAATGTGGTAATTAAGAAGAGAGCTTAAGTAACGAGACTCTAGGCCACACAAAAACATACTAAGTTACAGAAGTCAATAAATTGAATTTGAATTACCAACATGCCGCCGTCTTAAAAAAGTGACGTGTAAACAAAAGGAACGAGAGGGGCCTGGTACTGCAACTGTTACACGATACGATTCAAGATGGCGGCAATAATAAACTCAAACTCAAGAAATAGGCAAATTAAATCTATTGACCCTATGAGATATATCAGCTTTTAGCTACCATTGCGAACTTATTATAAGGCAGCACTTAAGTTTTATTTGAAAGCAAAGTTGTTTTTCAACCGAGATTCCTTTAAGTTGTCTATTACCAATTAACAGAGTTAACGAACCTTAGAGTAGTATACCCAGCTGCTTCCATCCACGCTGTACTGTAGTTTGTATGACGTCACCCACTCCTGCAGCCCGTCCGCTCCCTGAGTTGCCACGCCTGTGACTTTCCAAACCTTCGCCAAATCCACCTGAGTGAAGAACGGTTTGTCAAAACAATAGCAACAAGTCAGTTATTACTTGTAACTGGTACTTTGATGTTAACACCTCTCTGTCGGCATGACTGCAAATTGTATCCTTTTAACAAGACTGCTTTTGACAGTTTTTTCAAAGCATTTGTGTGTGTGATGCTGAACTGAACTAAGTCATTAAAATCTCGGACTACTAAGAAAAAGGCCCCGATTCAATTCTCAGTTTGCCCATAGTATCGAATATCTTGGTAACCTGCTTACGCAACATCCTCTTTGGATAGAGTATTTAAGACGTTGGTCCCCCAGATAAAGTTTCACCGCCATTATAAGTAATTTTTATGACTAATAGCTCCTGCCTTGAATGATTAGGGTTGCAGGATTTTTTTTTGGATAGACTAGAGCTTGTTTAAGGCAATGATTTTAACCTATAGAGCTTAAGATAGACCTTTAGCATAGAAACCAACAAATGAGAGAATAAAGTTCAATCTGCTGAAAATAAGTCATAAAATGAAATGGACTGAAATAAAAAGAGTTCGGCCTATAACAAGGGAGAAAGAGTTGAAACCGGGACTTCATATAAGTGGGATTTTGCGCATTTTTGGGTTATATGTCAAGGATTACATTTACTGCATTAGCAAGTTTTATGACCAAATGTGTTAGTTTTTAAGTTGCAAAAATTATCTTGATAACAACTTAAAACTGTCAATATTAACAGTAATAATAAAACTATTTTTTAGCTAGATTACATTACAAACGTCTCTATTATAAAACTTTAAAAGCAGTCCTCAAAGCGCTCTGCACTTAACTTGGGATCTTAATCTTTTTGTTGACTGTTTGACTTTAGGTAGTTGTGGGAACAGCAAACTGCTGGGGTTACATGCTCTGCACGTTTTTATGATTGCATATCATATGAAAACATATTCTATGATCACACGTTCTAAGTTTACATGTCACGTGAAAACATGCCTGCAGATACTGATTACTGGATGTGCTTGGGCTCCAGGCCCCTCGGCTGTTGGAGACTCCTTGAATGTTGACTGCGCGAGCCGTGTTGAGTCGGCCTTGTGTTGGCTGACTGGTGCTGTCCAGTGATGAAGAAGCAGTCAGTTGAGTATCGCCAATCAGACTATTCTCAACGCCCAGTGCGTCCATACAGTCTAAATGAGAAGTAGAAATTTGAAATAGTGACACGCACACTTGAAGTAATGGCGTTACACTCTTTTTTTATGAAAAACCAGTAAAATTTTGCACAGGCTCGGTGTTTTTTTTGACAACTTCAGCCTAAAAATGTTCTTATTGACTATGTTTTCCGTAGGGGATTAAACTCGCCCAAGGTGCGTTTGTGCCCTGGTTCACAAGAAATTTAAAGTGTCTTTTGCAAGAAAAACTATTAAAACTAGTAAAAGCCATGGGTGCATTATCGGAAAGCTGATTACGGTGTGGCTACTGGACTTCAATATGTACACTTGCATAAATGTTTTATTCAACCGCTTAATTTGATTAAATTTTGTTCTTATTTTTTGAACAAACTCAGCATCAATGTTCTTACTAAATTTGTTCTTAATAAAAAAGAGTGTAAGACATCACTGAGATTAAAAACCCTTACCGATGTGGTGATAGAGCGTGTTCACCGGTTTGTACATATGCAACATTTATTGGCCGGGTAAGAAACGTCTAGTAATGTACGGGAAATTTAGGAAAAGGAGGGCCCGAATCCACAAATCTAAACTTTGACTAGTGAGAGGGCCGGAAAAAGATATCTGTGCTCTAAAAAGACTTTTTTTAGTGTCTTTCTTGTAAAATATTTCAAAAATTGCCGAAGGAAGAGGGGCCCGGACCCTATCGACTCCCCTCCTAAATCCGCGCTTGATGCCAAACAGTACAAAACCTACAGTGTTCGTCAAGACCGTTGGATAATGTGCTCTATATGGGTTATTCTAACATTTCTGCACCCCCTCCTCTTCCGTTCGGCCGGTGTTGAAGTAGAGCTGCGTTTGCGTTTATTCGTCAACGTGAATGGACATAACATGAAGTGCGAAGAAAAATTCGGCTCCATAGCTCAGTTTAAAGTTCTTTTTGACGTTTTGAGGAAAGATCAACTTTTTTTGATGAACATATTAAAATTGATCCTTGAGATACGTGAAATTTATCACGAATTTAATATAGATTTATCAGAGTGGTTACGGAATGATTTGCTATGTATCATTTGTCATCAGGATCATGTACCCCCAACTTGTCTTTTCGTTGTCACAAACAATCGACTCCACCGCATTTTCGTACTGATCACTTACTCATTTCATAGTAGTCATAGCTACTGGAGGAGGTCGCTGGTATCTCGCTTATGACAGCCCTGCTCAGGTAACATCTGCCGTTCTGTTTATCATAGTCAAATGATCTACAAGGAAAAGCTGTTTCACTCTCACACGCTTGCGCACACTGTTTCTGGTTCTTCCCGTTCAGCTGTTTGTCGTTGTTGTTGGGAAGATGAGAGTCTTTGACCGACGTAAAGCGTCTCAGAGGATTGTTGCCTGAAAGAAAAAGTTTAAAGGCGCGATAATCAGTTTCGAATACGTTCACAAACCGGCGTCATTCGCTGCTTCTTCTTTATTATTTTTTTTTGCATCTGTATACCTTTTTGAAAGATACAAAGTAAATAAAAATTTATACGAAGCAAAAACAACAGTCTTCCACTTGGGAACCCTTTGGTCCGATTAAAAAGCCAGAAGACGTCGAAATACCATAAATTCTGCTTATGAGCCCAGGGCGACTTTCACACCAAGATCTGTGCCGTCGAGCGATTAAACATAAGCCACTGGCTTGGGAGAATGGGCAACCACTCCCAGCGCAACGACGTTAACTGATAAAGTTTAGCTAATTTTGTAAGTGCTTGTGGGTGGGTAAATAACTTGGAGAAGGAAGGGATCAAGACAAGGCGAGCGTACACCCCTAATAAGGGGGTGGAACATTTTGTGTAAAATTCTCATTTATAACTGTATTAGTCATACCACTTTCATATCTCCATAAATCGTTATTTTGAGACAACTATTGGCGTAAGCTTATTTCAAGATGACAAGCAATTAAACGCAACTGGGCATTTTCTCTGATGAGATGAAAAAAGAGGTGTGAAGGGAAAGGTAGAGGTTTAAAACTGGCTTTATTTTTAGTAAAAAGATTGGTTTGTCTTATAACTGTCACAAATTATGTTTTGGTAAGTGATTAATGTTGTCAAATATTGTGAAAAAAATGCGTTTTTCTTATTATTTATCCGCTTTCACGATTTCAAAATATGCTTCTTTTAAATGAAACACGCTTCAGCTGATTACAAAATCATTTTGCGATTGATAAAGAGTCAGACATCATATTTTTTAAATCATCTTGAGAGGACATATACCTAATTCTCGGCTGTGTTGTGCAACTCTTTGCGTAGTAAATAGATAAATTTATACATAAGCTGATTCCTCCTCCAGCCAGTCATCCTCAAAACTTTTAACATCATATAATACTAACGTGAAATTTGGTAAATTATTCGGCGATCCAACACAACCAATGTAATTTGTAGTAAGATTAAACTAGATATATAGCTGACATGATAAGACGAAATTAAAAATTTATACTTGTGAAAAAGAACAAAAGTAGGTTGCAACACAAAATTGTTAATTTCAAGAGTATAATTTAAATCGTTGCACTCTAGAGATAATATATTTGAGTTATTGACCATACTTACAGGGGTTAGGAAATAGAAACAATTCTGAGAACTTGAAACAAAATGTGTCTGGCATAAGGATTCAAAATAAAAGTAAAAATTGTCAGGCGTATGTTTGGCTTAAGTTTGGCCTTGTCCAAATGTTTATAATAGTCTGTGTATGGCCCGATTTTGACTTTGTAAGGCTATGAATTCTCGTACGGGTAGCGTAAAAATGTATGCATGAAAACAACATATTAAAATGATAGACGTTACTTGTATGTAAATGTTTCCATCTGGCCATGCATGCAGTATTGGAGGGACAAAAAAAGTGTATACGCTCTTAGACTTCTTGCCCCGTGTGTCGTACGAATGTCTGTACTTACCATCACAAACATACGACCGTGGTGTTACTGCGAAAAACCCCTCAAGCCCCGCCAAGAAATCAGCCCAAGCTCGCACATTGCCGTCCGCGGCTTTGCAATTCAGCGCCATATTGAGAATGTCGTTTGCCGTAAGGGCTTTGTCCCAGATGTTCACCTGACTGATGTCGCCAGTAAATGCGTCATCAGGACTGAAACCTCCCCCCAGCTTGTCCTGTTCCTGACCTAGTACCAGGTAACCGCCGCCGCGAATAACAGCGCCAGCCTGGAATCCAGTGGTGTATCTGAACATAAATGGATTGTCCAAAAAGTTCGTTAGTGTTGAATGTGCTACAGGAACTCAAAAATGCATCGAGACTGAGTTTAAGCAGCGATAATTGGAACTGTTTTGGAGTTTAAAAACTGTCAGGTGCCGGTTTAGGAATATTTAACTATTGTTGGTGTTACCTCCAACTACTGTTACAATTATCGTTACCGTTACTGTTACTGTTGCTGCTACTTTGCTCTAATTATTACTGCTACTGTTACTACTACTACTGCTGCTGCTACTACTACTACTACTACTACTACTACTACCACTACTACTACTACTACTGCTACTACTACTACTACTACTACTACTACTACTACTACTACTACTACTACTACTACTAC
>JAOBYE010234434.1:0-16731 GCA_025403585.1 Parazoanthus swiftii | reverse complement strand
AGCAACACTATTCTTGACGGGCTTGGCACTTCCGGTCAGTTTTATTTTCGAGCCAGTATCTCGATCTTATGAATGGGTGATGAATGATCCTCTGAACACGCAATACTTTTTAGTCAGTGGAGATACCTATATTGTCAGAAGCTGAGGAGCGCGTGATCAGGCCCTGTGATCAGCAAAGGAGCGACATGAGCGGCGTGTTTGTGCAAAGCAAAAGGGCGAAGAAGAGAAGTGTCGGGAACTCGAATGAAACATACACTTTGTGACATTTGTTTCTGTGAATTCTTGCTCGCAGCACTTCACTTTCTCTAAGAAATTTCTAGTAATAATATTATTTTGCATTGCTTTTAGTAGTTCTGCTGATTAAATTAGTTGTTGTCAGTACTATACTGTACTGCACTGCACCGCACTGTAATGCACTGTACTGTAATGCACTGTACTGCACTGTAATGCACTGTAGTGTACTGTAGTGTACTGCAGTGTACTGTTCTGTACTGTACTGTACTGCACTACACTGCAACTGTTCTGTACTACATTATACTGAGCTATATTATACTATTTCATGTTTACTAACCCTTTTTGTTTCATCTATTGGCATTTGGTTGGAAGAAATCTCTTCAAGACTGTGATTCTTCAAAGTTTCCTTACTGGCGCTCACTTTTCTGAATGATTCACCAGAAGCAGAAGGCAGGAAGAATGCTTCTGGGCTAGAATGCTGCCGCACATGCACTGGTCCTTCAGGGAGCTATTATCGACACAATAATGCCATTACCATTTAACCCAGCTTATTCTGTTGGTTTGAGCCAGATAAATCCTACATATTCAAAGATATTCTCTCAGCCCCAGATTTTGCATCTCTGATAAATGTTTTCTTGCAACTGACAATATTGTTTTTGTTGTTGACAATGGCCTTGATACTCAATTCCAAGTTATTGGTGTAAGAAAGTCTCAGGATTGTTTTGAAAAGTCACCTGAAATTATTGTAACTTACATGTTAAAAGTATACATAGGCCATTTTTGCACCCAGCTCTCTGTAATGCCTCAGCATCATTAATAGCTAGTAATCTGTAATCAGGTCCAAGTAATGATTCCTCAAAAAAACATTCACTTGCAAAGTCTACTCTGAAACAAGCAATAAGGTCAGATAGAAAACCTCTGAACAAAAACTTGAAAATTTAATGAACATAATATTTTGCTAAAAATTAAGTTTCATTTTAGTGTCCTAAAATTTCACGTAAAAAGGTATTAAATAAATCTTTTCTGGGACTGAAAGAACTAAAATTTTCTTTGGAAGGAATTAAGCAAACAAAAAAAACAAATAGGTCTTTCAGAAAAAGGTTACCTGATAAACATATATTGAGACTGAAGTCCACAGTTAAACTACACTGGCTCAAACACAATAAGTTGCAGCAGAGCAAAGCATAATCAAGAAAAGCAAATGAATAAAAGAAAAAGAAATGGAAAGCATAATATTAGCTAAACACTTTGTGCAAAAGGAAATAAAAGACCCATTGCTGTCCACACAGCTGAAACGTCTGCTCATATTCATAGACCTGCTTTCAAGCATTTGCATCAGTTAAGGTTAGTGGAGACTTGTAAGCAATTAAAAAGTATGATTTTATCTTTAAAGCAAATACATCATACAGGTTATAATTATGTGTGTAGTTATATGTAACACGTTCTTACGCCATTGTAGAATGAGCCCTGGGATTAAAGGTTATGGGGTTAGTCTGGTTTTATTGATGCTTTAACATTTGGTGTGTGTACTTACGGACAGCTTCTTAGTCTTTTTCCTTGCATTAGATCTAGAAATTCCAGGGCCAGACTAGGTAGTCAAGAATGAGTATGAGAAGTTTGTTAGCATACTACATTCCCGCATTTCCTTGCTAACAAGGCTAATCTTTACAGCTCAATCAACACTAAAGGAAAGCTTTGCTGAAACTATGTTGATTTCTACAGGGCAAGTCCAAAGATCATTGATGGGAGCATATGGGAGATCATTTATATAACACAGACAATTTTGAAGTGGTTTAGCAGAATAGTGGGCTCATACTGTAACATAATAACAGTCTGTTATACCTTGACTAAAACCTGTTTGAAAAGTCTTGTTTCTACCGAGACTCTGACAGAAAGATTGCACTTAATAGACAGAAAAACAACACAATTTCAGCAGAGCCAATATTTTGCTTTGGTCAAGTAGGAAAAGGATACAATCTGTTTACAGTAGGGTGTCTACAATGACAAATTGCAACTCAGCAAAAAGAAGATGTAGTCACAAAACAGTTGCAACAATTTCAGAATCACATATGAAAGGTGGATCTTTTTTGTAGCACACTTACAAAATCTATAAAGAGCAGCACCAAACTAGCACTCACCAACAAGTATAAATAAAGAGTGCAAGACAAAATGAAAAATCGTCTTTCAAAATAACATTGAGACTTTTGTTTTAAGCATTTTTAAATGCATCAACCTTATTAAATTGTACAGATGTTTCCCTTTTTTCTTTGACCATGTTAACTTTTTACAATAAATGATGGTTGAACTTCAGACTTGATTACTTTATGCTACATTTTGAGTCCCAGTACTTGTCACAGTTATAATTTTAATCACTTTCACTTATGAATGCATATTTCCACAAGTGTAAATAAAGATACAACTTATTGTTGTATTGTTGAACAACTGTAAAACTTTATGTTTTCATGACCAACATATCCAAGAATCTTAAAATGCCAATTAACATTCTTGTACCGGCCCTTTCTGTCCCCAAACAACAATATATTCTTCCTGCCCTCCTTGCTTACTACTGTACTGCTTGTGTACCTTGAAAGGCAAATTATCTCCCAGATATTTCCTTTGTGGAGGTGTTGGGGCACCAGAATCATTCACGTCCTTGCCATTCCTGTCTTGCTCGACTATGGCATCACTGTAGCTATCATACAGGGTGTCACTGTTCGGTAATGATTGCTGCTGTCTCACTCTAGATGGACGAGTGTCACCAGGTGATGAATGGGTTCTATGAAGTGATGACTGATTGGCTGAGGACCAATTAGCTGCCACCAAACCACCACCAGGAGGAGCAGACCTGGGGCCACTGTGCGCATTAGCCTGAGAAGTATAAAGTGGTCATTGTTAATAGTTGTTATCAATTATTAATAATAATTGTAATTACAATAAATATAATTATAAAATAATAATAATAATAATAATTACTATTATTATTATTATTATTATTATTATTATTATTATTATTTCTATTATTATTAGCAGTAAGAGAAGTGGTAGTGATAGTGGTACCTTGGGTGACTGAGGTGTCGTCAGTGCACTTAACTCTGCTTCAAAGGCTTTTATTCTTGTTGTTGATTCTGCAAGCTGAAAAAAAAACAATCATTTCAATTAATAAAATCAAAGTAAAAAATTCCATAGATGACAACGACTCATAATGCTTACCAGGAAAACATAGGGGCCAAGAGTCCCCCTCACTCCCTCCTCCTGGGGCACAGATACCATTTTCCAGCCCATCCTTCCAGAACCTGGGGTTCCAACCCTCCCTTTCTAAGATCCCCCTAACACCCATGCTCATTTAAGTACATTTTGAAAAAGTTTGGCCAGTGCTTGTACGGCAGTGGGATGGACATTTGTAATGGTAACTTAATACTAATATAATACTATTAAGACCTTAAAAGCATTACAACAATTACACTAAAACTACAATAAGACCAATTAAATATTGTATACTTATGCTCTGAATGGCTGAAAACCAATATGACTGACATGAGAGTACAATTGTCACTCAGGTTTAAATTTAGACCAGCTTGTTTATTTTATAAGAGATATCAATAACATATAAACCATTATTTTCTGTGTGACGTACGTTGATAACAACACTGGGAGAACAGTCTGTTTCCTAAACATCATACTGTAGTTTTTCTCTGATCTGGCTATGTCACATGGAAAACCATTTTTAACTACAGTGTGTACATGCCTCAAGTCTTATCTCAAAGAAAGCAATAAGTTGCAAACATGAAGAACCCATCTATTTTTATGCAACAAACAGGGCAACAACAACAACAACAACAACAGATGAACTATCACAATTTACTCTGAAATGTAGAACAGAGTAAAGAACCTGAAGTGGAAGTTTTGTTTCACTGCAGTTCTGCTTTAACGTCCAATGCCTGAACAACAAACTCCTACTCTTACATGAATCGCAACAAACACACTACTGACAGAGCAAGGCTCATCCATATTATCTTACACTCAGCTTCTAAATCAACACTGACATCATGGAGACACAAAAGCCAAAAGCCCTAAAGCCAAGTTCAGTTCTTTCCCTGAATATTCTCATGACCAAGTGAGACATGATAAACAAAAATGAACAGAGCCAATATGATCCAAATCAAAGTTTTGACAGTACTGTGCTGAAAGTACCACAAATGAATAACACTCCTTGACTTTGAATTATAACACCCACTCTTCTTACAAAGCCTCCAGATGTGAGAACTAAAATTCCAGCAGGAAGAGCATATTAGGAGCAATGTTTTCTTTTCCTTCAACTTCTCTTCACTAATAACCCAAAGCAAAATCCATAATTCAACACAACAGAAACCAAATACATGGTAACAGCTTCAATCTGAACTTGTGCATTCAATACCATCAGGTTACATGTGAAGCTACCATTTCTTCATTAGCTTTTAATCAGAGAAGAAGAAAAGTTTACATACAACACAATTTATATTATTTTTTCATAGCAAACCTAACACTAAGCCTACTTACAGAAAGAAGTGTTTTTTTATAAACTCATCTTTAAGATTAGAGAAACTAAAACATTCAAAATAAGTTCAGGGTTTGACAAATTGCTACATGTATATCTTTCAAACTAAAAATGTTAAACTTCAAGTGACACCAAGCCCCTTCATCGTTCACGACACATAATAATGATACTGTATGTTAATCAGGTAGAAAAGCTACATGTACAATATATTGTAAACTTTGTGTACCCATGAAATCCTCCTATAACCATCTCCACTGAATGTCTTCCTAACAGACTGTTTAACATGTCTGCAAATGCCAGGCCAATTAGAATCACCAGTACTGACTGTCTTTCTTAAAGGTCTCTTCATGGGCCTTTGAAAGCCATGGGCTCCAAGACTTGTGCATGCAGCTTTTCTGTTCTCTAAGTCATCAAACAAAGGAGTGTTTTCCATTCATAAGGACTGAACCTCTCTATACATGTCAGAGGAAACATTTTATGAACCATTAACAAAGTCTTGAGAATTTGCACAGATTAAAGCTGATTTCAGAAAAACAAAATGGGGAACTCTCAACTGGGTCAAGATTCTCGTCATGTTGAACAGAGAGAGATTGATATTATGTTTTTGTATGCAAGTTTAGACTAATCTGAATTTTCTTTCATTATAAATATATAATTTATATAGTTAATATCTTTTTCTTTCACAATTTGGTAAATGCAAATTATGATTATCCAATCTAAGTTTATGCAGTTAAATTTTTTCTGATCTTTTTGTTTGTGGTACAAGTTTCAAAAAACCAGAGAGTATACTATCACTTGTATGTCTTCAACCATGAATTGGTTTTTTCATTTCTTGTAAATAATTTTTATTTCATAGCAACATCGATTGCCTTTCAGCATTCTAGCACTGTTCTTAAAAGACTAGCAATTACTGATCAATGCAAAAACATACAAATGTACTTCACACTACAACAGAAACCAACAATTTCTAAAGACAGTATCAAAAACTAAAAATTTATTCCTGCTTACTGACAGCTACTACCACTTAAGAAATTTTACTAACTGTTAGTAAACAAAATAAATGACAGACCAACTTTTTAAACAAAATTATTATAACCCTAATTCATTTTACATCTCATGAATAGGTGGTACCTCTTGTGTATAACATTCAAATCCTTTCAAATAACTTAAGATACTCAAATTTTCATTGTTTCTTAAAATTCTGTCAACCAAAAAACCATTAATAAAAGTTAGATTTCATTGAAATTGACTGACATTGAACTGTAATGCATCTTGCATATAAACTATAGTTTACATGTTTGAGTTGGTGTATTGTGAGCATGGCAAAACTTTAATGGCTCTGTGGGTTAAACAAACCTAATTCAAGTGAAGTATGTAAAAAAATAAATACAACTATCTAATGAAAGCTCCTTGCAATATACAGTAAGTACTGGCAAGAAAGCTGCCCAGAAAGCAACATACACCAGTGTGCCCAGGGGGGTAGGACTCACACTTTGGGCCTCTGGTTTATGAGCCAGCACCCACTTCATGTCAACAGCATCATCTGGCAATACAACTTAAGTACGATCGCATAAAATTTTGATTTCAGAAATTGAGAGTAATTGGGCTTTGTGTTTATCTGTGGATCTTGAATGTCACTTCAATTTTAGATCTGTACAATTTTTTAAAACTACTCTGTCAATGTGAGACTAACCTAACTGGAGAAAATTCTGTTCAGCTGTCATGAATTTCTAAATTACACATAAGCTGAATTTAGTCAGTCATGAATAATTAACACAGACAAATTTCTTTGTTTTCAACCAAGACAGTTATTCCATTCAGACAATTATTATTCGATTCTTTGCCTTCATTTCAAAAACCATAGCAACAATATCAACTTACTTTTTCAAAACTATAAATCAGAACAACTGATATTTTCAAGTTCTATACTAGATTTTTTCACAATAATTTTGTTATTAATGAGCAACTGTATCAGTGCCTTTACAAAGGATCCTGCAACACTAAATTAAGTTAATATACAGTTGAACTTCATCCTATTTTGGATCCCTCATATAATTTATTTTGGAATGTATCACCTCTGGCTGTAATGGCCAGAATTGGAGTTAGTACTGGCTGATGCCAAACAAACAACTAGAACAGATAATCCCCAGCAGTTATGTCAATTTTCACACCTGATAATATACCACATGAGCAAGGCAAGTATGTAAACTATCTTTAGTTAAAACATTCTAACTTTTTAATTTACACAACTTCACAAGTATTCCGACTGCTACTGTATTCCGTTATAACCAGGACCCTCCTGAATGAACTAAATCAGTAGCTATTCTCTTTATATCTTTTCTTCCCATAGTTCCCTTGTATCTTTAACTTCTCTTTAAGAATATAAGGCTGCAGTTTCCTAATACTGTATTTGACCAAGTACAGTAGTGCCAAAAAGAAACTATACGAAAACTCGAGATGGACATAAGCCGATCTTTTCCACAAGATATTTCAAAATCACAACAAAAATAGTGCTGAACATTGTACTGTGTTTATGCAAAGATATACCGGTAGTAACAGTAATAAATCACAAACAAAGTTTTTCTCTTTCACGGAAATGTTCCAATAATCATGAACTGATGAAGAAGCGTATTTCGAAGTGTTTAAAAGATCCAGTGTTTCGCTTTCAGGAATTCGCTGTTTACAAGACGAGTAATCGTGATTAATACAGGATTGCTCAATCTCGATAAAGTTTCATAAAGAAACGCGTGAAATTTTTTTTTCTTGAATACGGCTATTGCTTTTCTTCAAGAAACGTGTGAAATTTTTTTGTCTAATGTATGAACGCGGTCGATGCAGTTCTTGAATAATTAGCAACAGTCTGCTTGTTACAATTCAATAATTGCGAGATTTTCAGCCAGTGTTGGCAAGACACGAAATTTCCAACAAAGGCTCGTAAGTTCTCACACGAGATTTTGCACAAGCATGAACATTTGAATATTCATCAGACACAAAATCTCAAGAAAACCCGTACGAAGTCTCGCGTGTTTTCGTGACCAAAACAATACACGAAATTTCTGTGAATTCGTTTTAGTTTCTTTTTGGCACTACTGTAAGCACCCACCCCTTTTTCAGATGAAAGTTCTTACATGGGGTATTTTTGGAAGAAATATTATTTTGTGAATTTTTTTTTTTTATCAGGATTGCTGTAATAATAAAATTATTACAGAAAGTCTACATAACTTTTTTTTTTAGTGCAACTTCAAAAGCTTTGAAAAGTTTTTTTTTTATTATCAATATCTGACAAAATTAAAGTGCATTTGCAATAAAATATATTCGAATAACAATCGGCCTTCTCCACATGAAATGAAGAAAATTAGTAGCACCAGGATAATCAAAACAACATCTTAAAAATGTTATGTTAATTCAGTGTCTACAGTAAACACATGAAAGAATAACACAGCAACTATGAAAATCTCCTGTTGAAGGTCAACTCTCTTACCCTTAAACTTTTGCCAGGGAATGGGCACTTACTCGGTCCAATACGGTAAATTATTTGGATTTTTTTACAACAAGATAGGAGCAGAGGAGGGAATAAAAACTGAAACAAAATTTCAGCCCCCTCAGGGTCATTTCAAATTTTCACAAAGGATTCTAAAACTGACTGAGGGCCATGCAAAATAATAATGTCAGTTATCTCCTTAACTAGGAAATCTGTTCTGGCATGGACAGTCACAAGGCAGGAATGAGGGTTGATAATTACATGTATGATAAAAAAAAAACTCCAATTTATTTGAATTAAAACTCATAATTAAACTAATGTAGAAAAAAATAATGGTAAAGAAAAAATTTGCAGTGGGGAATTTAGGTGAGGAGGATCCTGCAGCCTGTGAAATCAGTACTTAACTAAACATAACCTTTAAAGGTAATCACTTCTAAATCTTACTTCTTTCTGGAGTTTGTCTGAAGGTTTCTTCATATATTCTTCCCTGGTTTTCTGCATGAAAAAGTTTAACATCAGTATGACTGGTGTGTATGCTGGCATAGTTGGCAGTATTTTTTTCAAGGAAAAATGTTGATAAGTGATGGCTGAAAGGATTAAGTTAACTATGTACCATCCTTTCCAGGCCTGCATCAAGATGGGTAGAAGGGGGGAAGGGGGGTATCAGAAAAATGAGTGGGAAACTCTTTCAGTCCCAGCCAGGTTATCAACACCTATCTTCTCTTTATAATATGATTGTTTTGTTGTGAGAATATAGGGATTGATCACACACTGCAAGCTATCCAATAAGAAAAGCAAAACTCTGTTTAAAAGGATTCTTTCATGGTTCTCTGCATGCTCAGGTTCTCAGAAAGGTAAAATGAAGGAATGGTAAAATAAAACTAAAACCCAACGCTGAAATAAAATATGATCTAAACAAAGTGATTTCTGATTGCCAATGCATATAAGAGATTTTTTAAGATGAAATTCACTTTCCAACACTTTGCCGTATAAAACCTCTGTCAGAAATAAGGTTTGTTCTGGGCCAGTGCACATATTAAATTTCTAAGAACCAGAGCATGTGCAGAACCATAAAGGAATCCTTTTAAGGTTGATTGAGGCCAGGATGATATTCTAGGGTGTATTTCCTTCGTTTCTATTGGCCATGAGCAGGCCCATAGGCAGGGGGGTGTGCGGGGTGCATATACACCCCCCCCCACGAACCCAAAAAGGTCCGCATTAGGAGGTTCAGTAAGACGATGAAGAAGCCCAAATAGGTTTATCGTAACAATTGGTGCTACTGCAAATCGAAACAACTAAAAAAAAAGGCCACACATGTAAGTGTGTTTGTCTTTTAACCCCCAACAATCCTGCTTACATGTACAGGCCTGATGAGACAGTGGTAGTTGCATGTGCAAAGCCGAGAAATAATTGGAAAATACATTTAGCAGAATTTAGCAACAGATCATTTGTCAGGTTTGGGGTTGAAAGGGTTATTAATCATTTTTATGTAGCTTTACAGTTTCAACAACTACCCTGTTGCAATATGATGTCATAACAAATCATCTAAAAACTTTACTTTCCATACTATACGTTTGGAACCAGAATGAAGCTGTATATTAATTGTTTACTAAAATGTACATTGATTTGGTGAAATCTATTAACTAACAACAGGCTGATTGGTCATACACTTCTAAAGCATGTATTACAATTGCTTCATTGGTTTGAAGTATGACAAAGCAAAACATAAACAAATTGTAACTATTTTAATGCTACAATGATATTTTCTTGTTGAAATTATAACTAGTAAACTGTTTTTTTGGAGGCCAAATAATCCAAAAAAAGTTCAAATGAAACTTATTTGTAGCAAATAAGAGTGATTTTAATTGTGATAGGCCAACTTGGTTTCTTTTCCATCATCTCTTGAGTACTAAACATGCAACACATTTTCCCCTTGACCAAGAGTTGGTGATTACTAACAGTATATTATGATGCGGATTTTATGGTACTGTTTTGTCAGTTGATCATAAAAAGTTGCTTCTTAGTCTTCGCAATTTGTCACATTTATCTTTACCATTTGTCTGGATATGCCTTAGAATGTTACTAACTAAGAACCACCTTGTAATTGAGTCAAGCTCTAAAGTTGCATGCTTGTAATAACTGTCAGAGTTATGCCACTGATCTAAAATCAGGGTCAATACATGTACATAATTTCATACCTCATAAAACTGCCGCTCTTGATCCAGCACCCTCTTTATGGCAATAATTCTTTCATCCCTCTGAAGATCATTCCCCTACAAAAGAAGCAGTGTTGAGCTTACAGTGTATTCAACTACAGGAACTCATAACAGGCTGTTGCGTCAAACAACAACACACTACCTGACAGAGCAAGCACATTACAGGATGTCCTACTTTTTTCTTTTACCTCAAAACCACAAATTAAAACATTTATTTAAGGTAAAATTGTGACCTCATAGCTACGTAATCAAAAGCAATCCTCTTGACTTATAAATAGCAAGTCAAACCTTTCATTCTCTGAGCTCTCCCAGGCAGACTGATAAAGCTTCAAGTAGAAAAGAAAAATTAATTACCCTGTTCGATGAGAACCAAGACAAGCCAAGATCCCGAAATAGTTCTGGAATGCTTTACAAGGGTTTTTGGTTACAGCACTTAGCACCCAAAATAAACCTTGAAAGCAAGTTTCCACTTCTTAGTAATCCAGTGACACAGAATACCCATGACACTGAAACATGGCCTTAAGCAATTACAACTTCCTATTTACAACAGATCAGAGAAAATAAGAATGTGAAAGTTCCTCAGATAAACTAAGGAAAGTAATCTCATTTATTTAATATTAAATTGTTTTTATTATCAGTTTAAATAAAAAGCTAAGTTTAGCTCTGACATCTACCTACACTGTATGTAAAGGAAATTCCATTCAACTCCCACACACATGTAACCCGAGACATGTGTCAAATCCAAGGTTAGGTCAGAGTGAATCAAAGGTATTTGCAAAATATCTATAACAGATGAAACCTATAACAGCAATAACCATCAAGGGTTAAAATTTATCAATCAAAAACAATTTTTTACTCAAACAATCAATAAACAAACCTGAGGTTAGAAATTATATTTCAACCTCATTTCACTTTCAGAGCATTGCTGGCTTACAGTGATTGAAGAATCAAATTTCAATCAGGAGAAATATTTTGATTTATTCCCTTTCTCCAAGTTAAGTCATGTCATCCTAATTTCCCTGTTACATGAAGAAATTTTACTTAAAATCTGAAAACAAACACAGTTCCTTTTCATAGTAAAACTAATTTAAAAGTGGACATCTCAATCAGTTTGTTTATAAACCTAGCACTTTACAAGACTGAGCAGCTGCATGCATTCTTTAATATTTAACAGGAAGATCACACTGGCTTTCTAAATCACTATTTAAAAAGGAGGGGGATGGGAATCTATGTACCATGTTTAGTGACCTGCAAACAGCAACCTATCCACAAAACTTTTCATTTTGTTTGGTCTGTTTGGCTTTCTTAAGAAAATAAAATAAAAATTATTACAGACTTTACCCATTTTGCTGAAAATGTAATAGAAAAAAATATTATGAATGGATTCCCACAGGCAGATCCTCATCTCACAATTTTATGATTGGAGACTGTTCAAAGGTCTACTTGAAAAAGGCTGTCTCATGCATGGGTACATTGTACACACCCAGATTGAAAGGGGTTATGGGTTATCATAACTGAAAAAAATATGCACAAGTGCAAGTAAGAGTTTGATCCCCAATCAGTTTATATTGGAAAACTTTAATGAAGGCAAATCAAACAAGATAATCTGAGCATGTTTGCATCTTTAGGTATAATACAACACAACAGAATCTGAATAGAGTTAACATTCATTATTAAACAATGATAAAGACATATTTACCCCTGGTTGCCTGTATCCAGCAAGATCACCTGCCATGTTTGGTGGCTGTGACATTGACATTGGCGACCGCACTCTCTGAGGCGGGTCTGTGGGTGGTGGCTGCACTCCAGTGGCTGGTTGTGGAGATGGTGGCTTTCCCAGCAGTGTCAGGGCAACATATGATCCAGCTACAAAAACATAAACATACACAGATCCCAATATGAACACTTGTGCTACCAGATAATGTGTACATGTAGCTGGTACTACAAGCAATAATCCCTAACATTTTCTTAACAGGATCACGTACAATTTGTAAATAATAATAATAATAATAAAAGCAATAATAGTAACAAAAATAGTCTTAATTATACATGGTAAAAAAAATAAATAAATGGACAGCAGATATAAAGCTGATGTGGAGCCCTGTGTTACAATACAATCTGAAAATTTAAGAGTCAACAATTTTAATAATTAACCTGACTGTCTGTCTAAATATCTAGCTACTACCTTGTCTATTATTACAGTTATGTCCATAAACTATATCTACCTACCTGCACGTCTTACTACATCTAATAAAGAAATGTCTGCCGCTCTGACTACCTAACTTAAAGTGTTATGTTGAGTACTCATCTAAGTTACATTTGTGCATTTGAAAAAGAATAAAAATGTACTTCAAATTATGCTTTAATTTGAAATGAAAAAATATCTCCATCCCTAAACTTACTATAAACTATAATAATTGTTTAACTTAGGCCGTATCTTATGTAATGAATTTATCTGAAATAAACAGATTTACATGTAGCATCTATTTTGATCTCACTTGTTCGGTACAATTTGCACAATATTTGGCAAAAAAATATAAGCTCAGCTGGTAAAAGAAAATGGCAAATAATTATTTGGTGAATTGCTTTATCATAATTTATTTTTTAACTGTACATAATGTTCACATTTCGGTTGAAGTGACATCATTTGATTTTGAAGTGAAGAGACAGAAAAAGAGTATATTATTTTATTTACTTCGGGAAGAAAAGAAAAAAAAAGGAAAAAAAAGTTTAAAACACCTTCACCGGGAATTGAACTCGAGCCCTGTTGATTCTAAGTCAAATGCTCTAACCACAAATTTTTCTCTGAAGCAAGAACTTCAAACAAAACTGCAGTCACTACTTACATTTAATAAGGTTGACTACTTCAATGTGGTTAAAGTGTGTTACAACTGTTCCATTCACCTGATCAGAAAAACAACAATTAATCACTGATATGACCATCTCTCAGCTATGGACAGAATATCATGCCAAAAGGGGTTTGGTTTGTAATCATTTGGGACATAAAGTATCGATACATGTATTCTCAACAAGGGATGGAGGCCTAAAGGAGGTTAGGGTTTATGACACGTAACAGTGTCTAACACTGCTTGGGTTAACTAGAGGGGCCAGGATGGAACCTCTGTGGTACCTATTAAATAATATAATATAACCAGAATGAGAACACAAAGCAAAGCAATTCAAAACAAGGCATCACATGTTACAAGCAATGTTTACTTGTCTCATTTCTGATGCCTATTTTCATCACAGTTTTACTGTCTGTGCAAGTATCTCTAGCCCTTGATAAACCTCCAACTCCTATTCTGCCTGTTCTAGCTCCTACTTGTTAATCTTTTTGAAACCCCTGAAATCATAATCTGAAAATCTCTTAAAAAATTTATTACTGCATTGTGTTGCCTTAGAGAATCATTAGCATGAAACAAATTGAAACTAAAGAAGTTGGGTATCGTAACCAGAATGCTGTGTGTGTTGATATAGCATCTTTAAAAATGATGAAAAGTTACAATCCGTTCTTTCTCTTGCAGGTTTTCTTTGCTCTTTAGCCATATACTTTGTATGTATTTAAAAACATACAGTCATGTACCTGCCATGAAAACATACATGTACCTACCATGATTGTATGATGGAAACAAAAAACACCCTAGACTTTCCCTAGCCAGTAAAACTTAGAAAAAGATTACCATAATAACAATGAATTATTTAGTTAATAATAATAAAATACCTTGATTATCCGATCACCAACTTGGACACCAGCTCTGTAGGCCGCACATCCTGTTTAAGTATCAAATCCTGATTTTAACTGATGGCATTATTTTGCTGTGTAACACTGTAAACCTTGTTAAATAAGCCCCTGGGCTAATATTCTTTCAAAGAGCTAACATTGTATTTTGTCTGAATTTTCTGGAGGGGTTATATCAGGGGTTATATGAATGAGTTGTGCATTTTAAAACAAACTACTGAAAACTGTGAAATGCTGCTCAAGTACTCCATAGTAATCAAAAAGAATGGATATTTTAGAAGAACTTTACCATTTTTATATTCTCAGATCATACTGTGTAAAGTTTCTTCTGAATAATAAATATCATTTCAAAGCAAAATAATAATTAAAATTATGTGAGTCAAATCAAGAGTATCCATCTTCCATGGGCAACCCCCGGGTATCTGACACAAGTCTTAGTTAGGCCAAACCAAATTGATTTGTTGGGGCACGGATTTTTTTGAAATAATTCGGGTCGGTCGGTCGGAAAAAAAAACGAAAAAAAAAATTAATATGTAATTTACATAAATCAGATCCGTGTCACGCCATGTGTCAAAACACTGAAATTTCAACATAGGTACATACTTGTTTGATTTAATGAGCAAGGGATAAAAAAAAAACAACAAGAACTTAATCTTTTTTGGTCAAATAAAAGTCAAAGTATTTTGAAAGTAATTATGTAGCAGGCCCGTAGGCAGGGGGGGTGTGCAGGGTGCGCACGCACCCTCCCACGGACCCAAAAAGGTCCGCATTTGGAGGTTTAAGAAGACGATGAAGAAGCCCATTCCAAATAGGTTTATCATAACAGTAGGTGCTACCGTAAGTCGAAATGACTAAAACAACAACCATAAGTGCGTTTGTTCCATAAATTTGGCTCTTAAGAGTCCAAGTTGACAAAATTTGCACCTCCCCCCCCCGACAAAAATCCTGCCTACGGGCCTGTGTAGTCATGCGTTTAATAAAGAATGAAATTGTTCTGACAACTGCTTGTTTATGTTTCAGACAGAAATCCAAGGGTATTTTGAAGTCAATATAATATCACGCCACATAAACCGCAAAGACTTTGTAGTAAAGAAAATGTTTTAAAAGTATAAAATAATTCAAACTTCTTGTGAAAGACTAGTTTTTTTTAGACTAATTAGCATATCCTAACGGAAGTAGCCAGTTGACATATTATGTCAAAGAAACTCAGCCAAGCAAAACAACCTTGTAACATTATGCAAATTACTTGCTTGGCCGCCTTCACATCGAGAAAACCTGTGACGAAGTCGGATTCGGCTTCATGATATGAGACGGCTAAATAATCTAGAGCCACGGAAAATTATTGATGAACTTTTGAGTAGTTGGATTTGAAACAAACATTTTAAAACACGACAAGACTTTTACAGTCTTTCGCACAGCTTCTACCAATGCTGTCAATTCTGTTTCACTCATCTGTGACTTTGTCTTTGTTTACTTTGCATCGGCGTTCATTATAACAGCAGCAGCAAACTTGATTTGTTCTCAGGAATGTTTACACAAAAACTCATCAGATCCCTTGTTCAGTTGCATATTGTGGGACAGAAATCGACAAGCAGAACAACCAAAAATTGAAATCACACTTGTCTTGTTTTTTTTTTCACATTTTGGAAAAATGAGGGTCCATTGGATCCATGCCCCAACAAATCAATTTGGTTTGGCCTTAGCCCGGAATTTGACACTTGGTCAGATTATGACCCCCAGGGCACTTGACACTGAAATTAAACTTTGCAGCAATTTGTACATCCATATATTAAGTGATCCATATAATTTTTATTCCACTAGCGAACCTTCTATCCTTTTAACTATAAATGCTTTGATGTTAATGATAATAAACTTGAACTAAAAAAAAATAAAAAATAGAATACAAGAATAAATTTTAAAGATACTTGACACCATGAAGTAACTTTTAATAATATAAAATATAAAACAACATCAAAGGTTTGTCACTTTTAAAATACCTAAATTATATATATTTTTTAAAACATGTTTTTTATTGTACCAAGCTGAAATGAACTGAAATTGAAACCTTGCTGTGTGCAAATAAATTGAACTTAATAAATATGTTCAATTGTTATGTACTGTACATTTGAAACCCCTTTTTTTTGCAACATCAATCACAGGGCTTTTCCACTCTCCCACTTCTTAGGGAAAGGCCCTGTGGTGAGGTTGGTTTCTCCATATAAGGAAGTGTCTCTTAAAGCATTCTGCAGTAGCTGAACCAAAGAAAACTCGGCCCAGATTCTAAACTTGTGGTGAGCCTTAAAGCAAAAGTTCGATTGCAGGGTGGTTTGGGCCATGCTTCCCCAAAAACTTACAGTACCGGCCAGATGTAACCTAACGTCGACCCGCGGGATTGACCCGCGGGTTAGTGGGACAATCCCATATCCCTTGGCGAACGGGATTTATCCCCTGGGATGCAATCCCGTTCTGTCCCGTTGGTGAATCGTTCGTCTTTGACCCGAGGGACAAAAATCAACGATGCGTTCAT
>JAOBYE010234433.1:0-32348 GCA_025403585.1 Parazoanthus swiftii | reverse complement strand
ATTATTATTATTATTATTATTATTATTATTATTATTATTATTATTATTATTATTATTATTATTATTATTATTGTTACATCTGACAAGTAATTAATGACACCTATGAAAGCAAGAACAGGAAACTTATTGTTTAATAAAGAGAACATGAAATTGATATTTCCTAATCCATCAATCAGAATACTCGAGTACTATTCAAAAGATTTGTAAATAGATGCAAACAACATCATGGATGCTCACCGCTCCAGGACTGATCAATGTATCCTCCAAATATGTACTTTCGAACTTTAACCAGTGTGACAGTGGCGCCCTTCCCGTCACACTGAGCATGGAACTGCTCCGCTGACCAATTATAATTTGACGCTTTGAAACATCTCTTCCACATGCTGCCCTTTGGTGTTACCGCTGACAGGAATGCATTGATGCTTGTGTGATATTTAATGTTTGTACCGAGGATTCTTGAGATAAGTCCTGCAAATGATGGGAGACAAAAAATTTGAAAAGCAAATTCTATTAAGTATTAAGAATTATAATTCTTAATACTTATAACGTAGAAAACCAAAGTTTGTGATCGCGGCGTCGGTGAATATCATTCCCTAGTATCTGCACTTCGGGATTTCGGCGACCAGTTGCTATGTCTATTAATTTATTATTTATTAACAGTGTTTATTCAAAAGTCCAATTCACCAGGGCTGGTTGTATAAAATAATGTAAATTAAAATTAAATAGCAAACATGGACAAGGAGTGGTAATTAGAATATAAAACTGATGATGAACAGGGATGTTTAAATTAATCTTTAATATTCTGTTTAAAAGTAGTTTAGAGAGCAGAATGTCCCAAGGTTTAGCCGCAATGTTTTTTAAAAGCGGATTGAAATTTCGTGGTCTTGGAGAAGGGCAGACAGGAAAGATCTTTGTTTCAACTGTTAGAGCTGCGATGCTGTTCAGAAAAGTGGACGTTTTCAATGAATAGGTTAAAGCCATGCAGCTGATAAATTTTAAGACTTGCAAGTATTTGTGGTAGTACGGTGGCCCACAACTGTCACGGCAAAAGAAAAAGTCTCACGGCAAAAGAAAATGTCTCACGGTAAAAGACAAAACCTCACGGCAAAAGAAAATGTCTCACGGCAAAGAAAAACGTCTCACGGCAAAGGAAAATGTCTCACGGCAAAGGAAAATGTCTCACGGCAAAAGAAAATGTCTCACGGCAAAAGAAAATGTCTCACGGCAAAAGATAGCTTCACGGCAAAAGACAAAACCTCACGACAAAAGAAAAAACCTCACGGCAAAAGAAAAAATCTCACGGCAAAAGACAAAACCTCACGGAAAGAGTGAAAAATAAAAACAAGTCATCAGCCGAGCAAAGAAGAAAGGCGGTGGGCAGGTGTTATAATCGTTAGAATGTTCTGCTCCGGATGTGGCTCGGCTTTGAATCAGCAGTCAAAGTTGCTGCTTTATGACGACTTACCTTTGTAATTAATCCAGAAGCTAACAGACAAGCCTTTCTTACTGAGTCCAGGATCACTGACGACGGTTTTTGAGAAATCTCCCAAATCCACTGTTCCTTGTGCATAAATATTCAGGACCTGATCTTCGTTGGTCACATTTTCCCCAAGTGTTCCTATGCGAGACGTCTGCATATCGCGGACATGGTTGTTTTGTAAGGGTGAGAACGGCCAATAATGGGCTTCTTGAGACAAACAATCTGGGTGATAGACAAACAAAGTCTATAAAGTACCAACGGAAATTTTATGGAAAGGAGGAGTAGAAAAAATAGAGAGGAAGAAAAATGAAACGAAATTTGCAAGGTCCAAAAAACACAAGAGGACACTTTGCACAACAAGAAATTTTTGTTAAGAGAGAAAAATAACAAAAATGAAAGATAATTAACCCCCTTCCTTTCAGAAATAAAATTGTCCTTTACCGAAGTAGCAATCTTATATAGCATGGTGATACTGCTAATTCTGATTGGCTAAAAGATGGATTCCTAAGCCGTGGCCAAGCGAGTCGATGCAAGTCAGTGCAAGTTTTAGACTTGGATTCAACTTGCGTTTGACTTGCACGGATTTGCGTTGACTTGCATCGGCTTTGAGCGAGTTCAAATTTGAATGCAAGTCAGTGCAAGTTCTTCAACTAAGCGCAAGTCAAACACAATTTTAAAGATCAAACCTTGTACTGACTTGCAGAGACTTGCGTCTATGTTTGGCCATGGCTTTAAGTATTTTTCTCATAAGTTGCAATAAGCGTAAAGTCATATTTGTTATTAAGCAGTTGGCCTCACCTTTTGAGTAAAAACAGAGAGTAAACCCGATGAGTAGCGAACGGATCGCAGCTTGATGCTGAAAACAGCAAATTGTAAATTGCAAAAGTTAGTCTTGATGGATTTTTATTGAACAACAAAATGAGTCATTAACTTACATGCCAAATATAAGAATTGTATCTTTTTTTGAAAATTGGTTCTTAAAAAATACTGTCAGCTTCCCTAGTTAAACCAGCAACTAATAACAAAAATTTTTTTGCCCCTTTCCGTAAAATAGCAGAAACGAACGATTCTGAATCAGCATTCTCAGCAGCATCACCAACACTTGGCTTGTAAATCGGTTGAAAATGTTTCCTAATAATAGATAAAGTTATATTATGTTTGCTTGTATTACCTCTTGTCATTTAGATCTGTGCCTTAAAATCAATCGTTAGATTTGAAATCATAAAAGAACGCTCAGGTTTGGCGAATTCGTCCATTTTTTTATTTTGTTGATGCTTCTCGCGTCTTGCAGAGCAGTCAAGTTACTCAGTCATCATTTTATTCACTGAATTCTGTCCTGCGTTTTTCGAGCAATTCGTCATTACTATACTCTTCCATGTACTCTTAAGAAAAAAAATAACTTTCACGGGCATGCTTTCTTATAATAAATTGTACGCATTGACGCCTAGAGGATTTTTGGATATATATCGTTATCAAGGTTCAGAAACGGTTAGGATTGTACGGCTCGAACACAAGCTGTAAAATGTATGTGCAGAATACGTTGATGCGTATATTTTTATTAAAAGAGTTACAAAACTGCGTGGCTTAACACTTAAATTGGGAATATGTTTAAAAATAGAGTACCAAAAGAGTATCACATAAACTGTTAAACAAACTTCGTTTTTGACTTACATAACTAATATTTACTACTACACAGTATGTGAAAAAAAAACGCAGTATAAATCATTGGTCCACTCGAAAGAAGTGCCTTTCTCTGACACGTTATAAACTATAATGGCTGAAATCCAATCTTAACTGAAGTTAAGCTCCGATAAAACAGTTTACAAGTTAAATAGAGTAATCAAGTGAGGCTTTCATAAGCATATAACTGTAGGAAAAGCAATAATACTGCCTAACTAAAGCCCTCACCGAAACTATAGCAGCCAAGTTCGATATAGCACAAGAAATAATGTCTTCTTGCATTAAGAATACTGTTACAAAAAATATTTCCAATTTTTTGAACATATCTATTTTTGAGGCATGTTCTAGACCTTTTTGGTGTTAATTAACAAGATCTTTTGACATAGCATTTTGCCCCCTATGGAAAGGTAGATCTTTCTAGCATAGCATAGTTTTTATCAAATGAACTTAGTAAATCAAATGAATGTTTTGTGGAGCCCAGTAACGTTGTGCAAAGACTTCCAAAGTAGCTGTAATTCAGCGGTCTTGTCTGCTGTTTCAACGATGCACCTTTTATGATTAAAAATAAGTTTAAATTGCGAGGTAGAATTTTGCTTTGTTTACAGACAAAGTTGTTACCTGATTTTACCGAAAGTCAAAATATAATGCAAGAATTGTTGCGATAAGATCAAACAGATTCAGCGGGTTGAACAACTTGTCCGATTTTTCAAAAACGTATCAAGTTTATTTTGTTTGACATAAAGATTTTTTGGTTGTTTTACATGTAAATCGTGAAGTCGTTGATTCAACAGCTGTCCTTTTAAATTGATTTGTTTTTTTCAGACCTCAAAGCCGTACTAAAAGAAAACAACTAATATTGAAAGAGGAGAAGCAAACTTTTTTTATTAAAGCACGCATTTTGTCTTGTTTCTAAAAAACGCCCATACTCATCATTCGTAAACTGACAGACTCTGCAAATAAAACTTGACTCCATCACAGGGATATAACGCTGGTTGTTGAAATGACTAGAAATTACCACCAGTCGCAAATTAAAATAGTTAGCGATCGTTTGTGGTTATCCTGAAATGTTTGTAAACAACGAAAAACAATATAACCACAAATGAAGTACTTATATTGATAATGATTTCGAAGTCAATGCTTGAACAAAATTGAAAAGGGTTAAATGAACTGACTCTTAGCCCAAACACGTCTTCGTAAGACTAGATTGAAGATAAAATACTAGTTGTGCATCAGAGAAAACTAGGAATTGTAAGGGAAGACTTTAACGAAATTGAACAAGCTAATGCTGTTGTTACTGACATTTGGTTGGTCTAAGCGGCCGTTACGGCTGACGTATCTTTGTTGTACCTGCACTTGAAATAGAAAGCTGGAACAGTGTGCACGTGCGCCTTTTGACGATTTCGCATGGATTCCGCAGTGACTATATCATAACGAACGACAAAACGAACCTGGTTATATCTCAGACTCAAGTTTCTATTTTCTGAATTTTTTTCATAAACTTGATTTCATGTATTTTATATCGAAAACTGTGTGGTAATTTCATAAAATGGCGAAAAGCCAACAGGGACTCTATATCTCCGTTATAATTCATATTCCTTAGGGAAACGTTTTACAATTTCCGCGATGTCTCGAAATCGAAGTGTTGTCTTACTCCTTTTTTCTTTTAATCAAAATATTAGTTATAGGTTAATAGCACAAAATCTTTTTTGCTTTGATAGTAACTTAACGGTGGAAAAACAATTTGTGTTTCTAAAAACTTTATTGCCTGAACTTCAGTTAGTCAGCCGTTGTTTATCTTTAGAACCAATTCAATTAACAATGTCCATGTAGAGATAAAGTAGGAGTATTAATACTAGGCCTAGAAATGTCTTACTAAGGAAAGTGTGCTGTAAAATTAAACACGATAGTCTTTATGGTTTTTTGGGTAAATGATGATTTTTGTTTCGAACGGACTAACCGACCTCGGAAATGGAGGAATTGCTTTATGTGTCTGAACAGATGCTGTATTGCCACATCTCAGGTTGCGTTCGATGAACTGTATTATGGCATACGAATATATTGGAGAGATTTCACCCTTTCAAATCAGTTAACAGCAAAACGATTATCCTAATTAGGAAACTCGATGCGCTTTTAACAATCAGCTTGTTTTGTGTGTTTGGTAAGAAGGATGTTTCCTCGATTGAGGGAATCAACGCAAAGGTTTTATTCCACGTAATCCTGTCCTGAGTTACAATCAACCGCATGCTATCACAGTACTCACAGTGCAACAGCTTATCAAAATATGGAAAAAATGAAGCCTAGATCAAACAGCTTAGCAAAGAAGTGTTTCTAACGAGAGCTTTTCGTCCACAATTTCATCAGCATTTCGGGAGCTAGGAAAACCTCATGCTGTTGAAAAACCAAATCAGTTCTTACCTTCAAAGTCTTCCTTAGAACCATTTCTGCGTTTCGATTGCCAATTGAACTTTATACGGAAAACGTTAAGCAACTGAAGGACATGTTTTAAGCAAAATAAACTGGTTAAAGCAACATTTTCCCTCTTTCGTGGTTTACCACATCTTCCCTAATACAAGGAGCAGGTACACAAGTGAACTATTTTTAGCTGTAGTCAACGGAAGTGTCTAAGATTGGCGCAGCATGTGGATTGTTTAAGGAATGCTGCACAGGATTCCTGGATACACTAGACAACATTCAACCACACTTTATTCTTCCAAAGGAAATCATAAGAGTCCCCTATTTTGCAATACAGCAAAATTCTTAGTAATTGAATTTTAAGAAGTGACAATCAAAAGCTCTAAATTATTTGGATTTCTAAAAACCAAAGAAATAAACGTTTGCTTTTTTTTGTGCAGTTTTCTTAATCGACAGGTGTTTTCAGCTGCTTCCCGTTGTTTCAAAGTATTCACCATTTTTAAATAAAATTTGAAAATACCTGTCTACTTTCACGTCGGCAGCCCGTAACAGTTACGATCCGACGTCCAAGTCCAAAGTTTGTGCAGCAAAAGAAGGTCGCCCAAACCTACAAGAATCGAATTTGAGTCCCTATCTAAGCACCCCAATTTAGTTGTAATTTTCCCGATTTTGCTTCAAAACCCCATAACCTGAAACTCAATAAAAATAAAATCAGCGATAAAAATATAATACTCGACTTGTACAAAATAGTAATAGAAACTGAACTTGAAAATTTAATAGTTCTAAACAGCCAAAATTGAAAAGTTCCAAAATAGTTAAATAATTCCAAAAATAGGAATCATTCTAAAAATAGTCAAGTGTAAAATTTGGGAACAAATAACTTGTTAATACTAAATTAGCAAATAACAAAACGAATCAAACTTGTAATTAATAAAAGCAAAGATTTGAGTGTCTTAAAGCTTCCATTTCAGGTAACAGTTGTGATGGAGTTGCGAATATTATCAGCTAGGAAACTCCTGGGAACAGCGCAGGAGAAGGAACGGGTAGTACCATAGGTTTTCAAGTGATAGGAGAGTTTAAGAAGAAAAAGAAGAAGAAAAAGAAGAAGAAGAAGAAGAAGAAGGAGGAGAAGGAGAAGGAGAAGGAGAAGGAGAAGGAGAAGAAGAAGGAGAAGAAGAAGAAGAAGAAGAAGAAGAAGAAGCTCAACACATAGTCAGTATTACTCAGTCCAACTCTGAGTAACTTGGTAAATTTTTTACGCCGCAAAATGGAACAACTTTTTAACTAAAAGTATAACAACGCAAACTGTAACCACCTTTTGGTGACACCATCCATGAAGCTTTTACATTTCCTTCGGGTTGGGGAATCGGAAGCGTCAAACCACAGTGGTCAAACGTAAGTTGCAGGATAACGCGGGGACGCAGCAAGGTGAGTTAGAAAATTTCCCTTAGTCTGAGAAAAACGGGAAATGTTTTACTAGTTTTAGACACTCTGATATTTTTTCAAATGGCGTTTACAACACAGAAAACACGTTTTTAGACAAGCTAATTTTTAAAATGTCCCAGTGATGATGTCCCCGGAGCTTCACGCGCCTTCACGCAAGCTTGTCACGTGGCCTTAGAACGTGCAACGAGATGTACTTTAAAAACGATGCATACTACTGAGATCGCTTAAGCATTCAGGCGCAGAAACAATAATAACTTTTTAAGTACATAACAAGATTTGAAAAGTAATTCGCTGACTTATCGGAAGCTAATGTAGTTTAAAAGAAAGAGGTGTAAGTGGCCACAGTTTCGTGAAAACGAAATATAATAAGCCTTGCAACAGAGTTAAAGCACACTTTAACCGCTGTACAAGATCTGGCAAACCGCAGACACTACTGTTAAAGGTTTATACAAGTGCTTTATAATGAAGTTAAAACTTAGAGTCTCTTAATCATTGCATTTTTTTTATTTCATAGAAAGCCGATTTGCAAAGCTTCTTACCACACCTTCAAGATTAATCATGATGTAAAGGAAACAGTTTTAAAATCTCTGTTCAGTTTCGCTTATGCATTTTTCACTCCTGAAAACAGACAAAGAAACTGATAAACCTTCTCGGTCCCAAAAGAAAGAAAATATCGTTAATTACCGAAATCAACTATTATTTTGTAATTTCTACTGCTAATACTCAAACCACAAATGAAAACACAGAAACTGACATCGTTGTTCAAACACTTACCGTATATACTCGACTAAGCCCCGCGGGGCTTATTTAATTTTCGTACTTTTTGATGCGGGGCTTATTCGGGGGCGGGGCTTATTTGAAGCACGAGCTTTTGCACTCCAAATGAGGTGGCAAGTTGTCTCCTGTAATGACAGAGCTGCAGAAAAAGAGGCTGAAATATACGCATCTTGAACTCAAAAAATGTTGTAAAACATTGCAATAAATTCCCAGTGTTAATATAAAACCCGATACTGTGTTCTTTCGCTTCTTCTTTTTAAACCATCTTCAGTGTTTCGAATAAGCCCCGCATCGGCCACTGGGATGCGGGGTTTATTCGGGGGCGGGGCTTATTTAATCTTTCGTCTTACTAGTGCGGGGCTTATTCGGGGGCCGGGCTTAATCGAGGTAATACGGTAGGTTCCCCGCAAAGCCTCGGCCTACTCTGGGACGCAAAGACGTCTAAATTAAAGTCGCACAAAGTCGCCATGATTTAAGGCCATTTTTCTTTAAGTCGCATTTAAGTCACCTTATGTCATATAACGTTACAGCGACTCTGAGCGCCACAGGGGTATGGCCAACTTAGGGACCAAAGGTCACCTTAAATTGCCAATGTATTGTAAAGTTGCTATGATTTATGATTAAAACTACCTTAAGTCGCTTTAAGTTGCAGCAAAGCTACGGCGACTTTTGGTCCCAAAGTAAGTTGAATTTCAAGAAGAGACTTCAACAATCGTATTGAAACATCACACTTTAACAACTGTGACTATCACGAGAACCACAGCCAGAATAGTGACTGAGTTCCCAGCGAGTTTGCATGCTCCTGACTGGACGGCAAATTCTTTCAGCATCAGCTTGACTCGCTCAAATGACCCATTATGGGGACGAGGCTCCAAGCCAATCACGTGACACATCAACGGATAAAGGTCAAGATTACTAAAAGGCGTGGTCTTGTACCCAACACGGAAAGCCGGACCAGTGGCGAAAAATATCGGCCGCATCGTATTTAACTGATTGCTGTAACCATGTGTGCCTTTTGTCCAGTTCTTAGCAGATGGTGACCTCTGTTTTGTAATCACCCAACCAGGATCAGCCATGACGGAGATAACAGGTATACGGCGATTATTCTTCCAGTGGAAGACTTCTGGAACCTGATAACATAACATCACATAACATAACATATCTTTATTGAAGCTCTCATTGGCTGGGCTTTTTAGCTACAAGATAAAAGCTTTATAAGATTCTTTACAAAATAGCAGTTATACACCACGTATTTGGGATACATAAAACACAATAAAAACACATCAAACACCAACATTGATGTGCGTTAAAATCGTCCTTTTTCATAAAAAGATTTATATATAACATGGGCTGGCAATAATGCCCCCACCCACTGTCTCACCCCATGGCTCACCAGTCACACGTCAAGGCTGAACATTACCTTAATTTGAGTGAACCAAAGAGAAAGTCATGTTAAAATTAAAATTGTGTTTTATGAAGTTATGAACAATAGCAGTACACAAATAAACAAGAATTCTAGATCTATAGTTTACAATAAAACTAAGAAAACCTTTTTAATCCCCCCCCCCCTTCCATCCATCCTCAGGAAATAGTTACTCTCTATATAGCCCCACCCCAGGAAATATAATTTTATTCAAAAACCCCTCCACACTCCAGCCCCATCTATCCTGTATCAACTAACCTCACTCCTCCTGTACACAGTTATGTTGGGATGTCCATATTTCGTTAGGTTTCTGTATATTTCATCCTCTTTTCCTTCCTTGGGTATGATATGTGCCATTGTGCTTTCGACCAAACCGTGGTATGCACTGGGGTCTAAATATTCGTTCAGATAGATTTGTCGGCTCGAGGAAGTCTCCACGAAACTGTGGTCCGACACAATGATCACATTTGTTGTGTCAACCAGTCCTGCATCACGCAAGCTACTCATGAAATATCCCACAATATCACGGTCAAGTTCTTCCACGCCGGACCTGTACTGGGCTGAATTTGGACCGAAGTTGTGTCCTTTGAGGTCAGCGTCGCCGAACTGCATGGCCACAAACGTGGGCGGGTTTTTCTTTGATTTCAACCAACTCATGACCTTGTCCACTCGGGCGCGAAGTGGTACACTTAAGTTTGAAATACAATTGTAGTCAACTGCCGACTGGGGCACCCAACTGTAAACAGAGCTGCAGTTGATGTTACAAACAGGCTTCTGGTAGAACGTCGGTTTCTCCGGGTAGCTGTTATACCCTGGCCAGATGAACACGCCACTGTGGCCGCCTCTTTTTTGATGCGTCAGCCAGACGGGTTCAGAAGCGTTCCAGAACTTGTAATCGTAGTTGGAACAGTCGTATGCAATGTGGAATTCTTGTTTGTAGAGCGGATCCCAGAAGCTATTTGCGACCAGACCGTGTGACTCAGGGTACAAGCCGGTCAACATGGAATGATGGTTGGGCCACGTAACTGAAGGGAATACGTTATGCATGTATTCTGCGTAAACGCCTGTTCGTTTTATGGCGTCCAGATTTGGAGTGTTTGCGAACTTGCCACCAATGTACTGCCATCCAACTCCATCCAACGAAATGATTACCACTGTTTGCGATTTGCTCGCTCCTCGACCAACAATCGCACTAAAAACGCATACGACTGAAATAAAGCGGGCTAGTGACATTCTCGGTGATTTCTTGTACTGCAATGGAAGGAAAGAAGACGTCACGGCCGTGCTCCCACTTTCGTATCAATGCAAACTTTATAATGTCTCCGTCGTTAAATTATGCGCTCTCTTTGATTGAGTAGTGATTAAAATGCATGGTAAAAGTTGCTTTTGGGTTTTAATTTACATGTTCTTTGCATATGAAACAAACGACTTGATCCTCCCGTTTTTTGCAGCACAGTTGATCAAACAAACTGGTTGTGAAGCTCAACAAACTTTAAGCTGCTCTGTCTTAGTTTGAACGAACCGTGACAGTTTACGTTGCTTTATTCAATGCGTGAGCCCAAATATTTCACTGGTTAGTTGAAAGTTCATAGGCATTTCATACCTTTTGTGTTTTGTGCACCGTCAAGGCAAACAAACAAAAGCGATAGAGAACAAAAACCTACAATAAAGAAACTGGCCGAGTTTCATAAGCATTTCGCTCTATTAACTTTGGTTGCAGGTAAGAGAAGGACAGGGGGAGAGGAGGGTCGCGTAACTCCTTTTCTGTCCTGCTCTGTAACGGCATGATTGTACAACTTTTAAACTGTTACTCAAATGTAGTCGCAAACTATCAACACTGCTGGAAAAAGCATGATGAAATACACCATTTTTTTTCATGCCATTCCCTTTGGAAAATTTCATTTCATCATACCTCTCTTATTGCCTCAAAAAGCACAGATTGCTCATACTTCAATTGTAATTTTGGGATGGATGGCAGTAACAATTTTGTTCCAAGACTTTGCTAGCTTAACTTTTTAAAAGAGCCAAGAAATTACTGGGTCCTGAAATGACAAACGGTATCAGATGAACGTTTGATCTCTGTGAAATGCGGGCCTCAAGAGCAATTTGATTTAGATTTAACAGTTTCTGGTTGTCACATAAATACAGATGTTATGATATAACAACGGAAAAGGCTTTAGAGAAATATAGTGAAAGTGGCTAGCAGAGCGGCAAAGCCTCCGTTAAGATACAAATTTGGTAGACAAGCTCCATTTTGGTCAAAGGTAAAATGATAAATTTAAGAAAAAGAATGGGCATCGCACTATATTGTTGAAAAGATTCTCCAGTTATCACACAGATGAAAATTATGAAGAATATAAAGTGCAACGAAGCAGGTGCGCCTCTCTTAGGCGCAAAATAATCAAAGAATACTTTGTAAAGAAAACAAAAGAGCCTGACAAACCGCGTGATTTGGGGGACGCATATAGACCCTTTGTACACTCTAAAACATAAAACAAGCAAACGACATCGTTATCGTTATCGTAAAAAAAATTGTGGAATTACTCAATAATAACTCCGTACATATCGCCGATGCAGTGTTCTTGAGACAAAAGAAAACAATTAAGGAGCTGATTTCGCTGGTCTGCTAAGCATTAAAGCATTTTACGAAAGTGTTAATGAACCAAGAATATCAATGAATTTTCATTTGCAACATACCAATCGGTTTCAAATAGAAAGATTACATCTAGATGCTAACACGCTTAAGACGTTTGGGCATGGCTTATTACCGCTGAAATTAATGAGAAACTCATTAATGGGAAAAACTTCTCGCAAAACAAGGGCAGAACACAAGTTAAATTTATAGTTTTAGCAATTAATTGGACACATGCGTAATGTAGGAGCTTCCTGTGTGGAAGGTGGGACAAGTCGCTCCTCTCAGCATTTAGAAAGGGTGGGAAATAGACAAAACAAACTACTAACCCATAACTGTTCGTCTCGTGCTCAACAATTGCCAACGAGCAGCAGAGGCCAAAAAGCAGAGACTGCAATGCGGCAGCATTATAGAGCCGTGTGCATGAGCTGCAGGTAGAAAAAAAAATATCGATTTCCGCGTAGTGTAAAATAACAATAGAATTTTCGTCAGCACATTCCCTCAGCTCTCCGCGTAATGTAAGACAGAACTTGTGCGTCTTCGAGTGCGAGTCTTTGTCAGTTTTCGGATTTTGGAGTCGAAAGATGAGAAAAACAACCATTCTTTGCGGTATTTTGCGTTTATTTATTGACAAACACGTGGGTGCATTTCTGGCAAGTGTTAATGTGAACTAAAACCCAATTGTTTCAAACAGTATAAACAGATCGTAAATTTGCTAGGTCCAAGCAACTACTAACTACTAACTATGGTCCAAGTTCAGCGTTCGCATTGAAACCGCATGAATTAGCAAGCAAGCTTGCACACGAGCTAGCAAAATCGGCCACCGAGCCAAACACTAAGAAAGCATACGAAGAAAAAAATGTCACTATAAGAATTGATCGCCCAGCGAGGACGACTCTGCTTTAACCACTTAAAATTGCTGATTTACTTGCAAACTACCAAAAACTCTCTGCCCAGTACTTTAAAAGTGATCGGCTGAAACACATAAAAACACAGAGCTGAAAGTGGACTATAAAATATCTACTTTCTGAGGTTATTTCCGCGAGCTCCAAAGTTCACTTGACGGCGGAAGTGCACCCATAGTTTTAACGTTACAATGGCAATGCTTTGTTTGTTTACATTTATCGTGTTGTTGTTGTTGTTGTTATTGTTTCTCCCTGCAGCTCATGCACACTGAGATGCTGCTACCTCGCATAAAGACACAGATAGACAGAAATAATTCATTTTTTTATCAGCTTTGTTAGTAAAGAAAAGAAGTTATCCCATTTTTGTCTTTCTTCTGTCGGTCAATATGGGTCTCGAGTTGATGTTTTTAAAAAAAACTAAGGTTAAATGTTTCAACAGTAACTTGTTAACATCTGCTTTCAAATTGCATTTGCACTTTGTTCTAAATATTTAGTTTTTGTCTTGCTCGTTGGCACTTGGCGATAACTACTACTAGAATTTTTGAAGCCTTTTGACATTTCAGTTCGATAGCTTCTATCAGGAAGACCTTTCTGATTACATATCAGCTTATAAAAATCTTTATAGCTTTTTTTAGTATTTTCTGCTCGAAAGCATTAGCTTATTGAGAAAGATTCCTTTGATACTAATACGTCATAGCTTTTCTATTGTAAACTCTCGAAGAAAATGCTCTCGTGCTCGTTGGTTCACAATAAACAATGCCTTGATCGATACAGTTAAAAAAATGAATATTACAAGATTATAACTACAAAAAGTCTTCCGTTATTTTTCCCTTTGCCAATTTTGCTTCGCTCGTCTTTCACCTCGCTCAAACTGAGAGGATTCCTCGGTATTAAAATAGTGTTATAAAATATTTTTTGGTTTTTTCCCAACAAGTTTGATTGTAGAACTTCAGGAAAAAAGGGCCACTGTTGTATCAGTAGGCTTTTCTGTAGTTATATTTTCTCATAGTCTTCAGTGTGTTTTTACACCACACGACAGTTTTATTATCGGTCACGTGTTTTACCTGCCAATTCTTCTGGAAGCTGTTAATAGAATGCTTTTCAGCCCAACCATAAACATCGTTAGGGAGAACATCAAAACAAAGTCAACTGTTATTCATTTATATAAAGATGTTGTTTTTGTTGCAGAAAGAACCTTGACGGCGGGAACCAAAAAAATATCTGCATGCTGTTGAAGACTTGGAAAGAATTGCTGACTTGCACGAAAAACAAATGTTACTCACCAGTTTTGCTTGTCATGCAAGAAATAAAAAGTTCTCAACAAACTGAAGGAAAATGCAATTAAGGTTGCGTTGTTTTTGTCTGGTACAACTCCCAAAGCTTTTAAAAAAATTATGTGAATTATGTTGAAGAATAAACTAATGCGGTGCTTTTAACTGTCACAAAAGGTGATTGAAAAAATGGAATTGTGGATCCGTTCCTAAAAGACAAAGCAAAATTGCATTTATTTACTAATTTTGCTGTCGGTAGACGCTAATCAAGTTGAAAACCTGATCACAGAAAGGCGGAATAATACATGTATTGTATTAAAAAAAGATTCATACATGCACAGCCTGGTTAGTTCTAGTAATTTCACATATACCGCCGTGAGGGAAAAAACAATTATCTACTTTAGCCCCCGCAAAGCTGTTACAGCAAACGCAGCCTTGCTTGCCTGAAGACAGATTACATCGGAAGAATAAACATGTCGCTATTCTGTTGTATGCAAATTTAGCCAGTTTGCAGTACCAAACCAAAAGTGTTGGAAAAAAACCGGGGGGAAATGGCTCATGATCCGTCAAACGATAATGACAAAGGGGGAAATTCCAGCCGTTTTTACCCATACGTTCACATTTTGCCGAGTCCGCCAAAAGTTGGCGAAAGTGGTATCGGTCTCCTAGGAAGGAAGTCAAACTTCGAGACACTTCCGTGCAGCAAAGCACGGACAGTGTTCCCGCTTGGCATTGTGCGGGGATATGACTTCGATGATAACGAAATGAGAGAGACAGTCGAAGAAGCCAGAAAGAGCTTAGCTCGAGAAGAGTCAGTATCGGTTGATTGTTTGCATGCTTCTTCTGCAAATAAACACAACGCCTTGAGATGGGGACAACAAGTTAAACAATCTCGCTTACCCACGGAAGAAGATGAAGACGTCGCTAGTTTGAGCAGCAGCTTTGGAACAACAAGACCGAAATTTGTTCGAACTCGTTGTCGAAGTCTTCCAACAGACGCGCTGGTCTATAACCCGCGCGCGAATCCCAACTTCTCTGCCATATCACTAAAAGCCAAATCATTGCAGCTTGTAAATAGACCAAAAACAACACCAGCAGTTTTGGAAAGAGCAACATTTCAACCAACTAACAAGAAATCGCAGCAAACACGAACTAGAAACTTAGAGAAAAGCAACAAAGTTGAGGATGTACAGTCGCAATCAAAAGTTTCAGCAACAACGTTTGGTGATAAAAACATTGAAAATGATGTCGAAACAATAAGAATTGATGACGGCCTTGTCTTGATTGAAAATGGCAAAATTGTTAGTATGAAATTAGAAATGAAGAAGAAAAGAGGCCTTAAGAAACAGACAAAGATTGGAAATAATGAAGTACGAGCGGTTGAATGCGTGAAAGAATTTGACGCCGCGATGCAGGAACTAAAGAAAGCAAATCAAGGTTTTCAACGACGTGATAAGAAAAGCGAAAAAGAGTGAGTAGTGTTAAAAGAGCAAAAATTTCTCATCAAACAATAAAAAAAGGTTCACCGGCCTGATAGAGCCCGTGCAAAGCTGTAGCTAGTTCTAAACTGGTTTAATTTCTGATATAGTTTTGTAAAAAGTTATCGTAGAACGATCGGTTGAGGTGGCCCACGTCAATTGTGTCCGAAAACTCAACTACATATTACAACAAAAATACTTTTTCTTAGCGCTGACTATTGAAAAAGAATATAAATCTTTCGGAAGAAATAAGTTTGTTCAGCTGTAGTTAAATAAGCTAACAGGGACTGAAACAGTCGAAAAACAACTTGTGTAGAAATACCGACAACTTCTGTAGAAATACCGACAATTTATGTAGAAACACCGACAATGCGGACCGCTATCTAATAAAGCAGGAATACAAAGCTTTTACGTTGTGATGTCAACAAAAAAAGGACATTAATCAAAGCACTACAGAGCGCAAACTGTTATCGTGGTTAAGTAGGTAAAAATTCTCTCTTGATTTTTTGTACAAAAAAATTACATAATTTAGGCTACGCAAAATTGCCAGTAATCTCCAGCCATGAAAACTGGCTTGTATTTCAAATCAGCTCATTGAATTAAATTGGTTTTAGAGTTTATTTTGATTGCCTTTACAATAACTATTTGCGTCTGAATGATAATTGACATTTGTTGCGAATATTTCTTGGCATGAGGCAGTGAAACTTCCTCTAAGAGCCACATATCGTGCTAACCAATTCACAGCGTGTGATTGCGTCAAGTTTTGCTCATCTATAGAAGCAGAGTCTAGATATATCGATTAAGAAATCGAGAACACCAGGCTGGCAAGCGTAAAAGTTCTTAGTATATACAAATCGTCAAACTCGTTCATAAATTTCCAGACGGAACGGAATTGTGGGATGTCAAAACCGAGCAATAGACAAAACTTTGATTTAGAAAGTTTGAAGGGCCATAGACACGCATTGCTGAATTTCTCACGTAGAGAAAATTGAACGAGTCAACTCTTTAACTTAACAGCTACATATGGTTTATACTTTTAAGACTTTTTGCTTTCTCGTATAGCTAATGTGTCTGTTCGGTCAAATAAGATACAACTGAAGAAATCAGTTGTTAATTTCGCTGGCTGATGCAAAGTTATTACTATAAGCAATTAATCACAATAGCTAGACCATTTATGTATACTTTGTTGAATCATATATGTATATATGTTTATATATAGCCCGATTATAGCCTCCGGCCTCCGCAGGCAACTCCAGTTGTTCTTTTTTTTAGGATAGTTGCCCATTGCAGATGAGGGTTAACATATAGCGATCGATAGTACTTGATAGCGAGGAGATAGAGCCTGAGAAACGAGTTATCGAGTAGATGGGTGAAAGAAGCGAGAAAAATGAAGAGAGATCTCCCTCTTCTTTGTCTCTCCCCAGGCCTTATCTCGGCTTACCTTACCAAGATAGTTTGCTACCCAAAAAATTACCTCTGTTTATTCAAAGTATCCTAAAATTACAGGAACATGACATATACCATATCTTGGGTATGATCTATCAGTTGCAATACGTGTAGGAATCGGAGCCAATAGTTGTTACTCATACGCATCAAATAAATTTGTCTTGCTCTCAGCTTTCTTAGTGTTGTCATCCTCCCACTTACAGTTAAACTAAACTTTATTTAACGTAGTTGTCCTGGGAGTGGTTGCCTGTTTTCCCAAGCCAGTGGTTTATGTTTAATAGCTCGACGGCACAGGTATTGGTGTGAAAGTCGATTTTGTGGAGGGAGGAAAACCGGAGAACCCGGAGAAAAACCCTCGGGAGCCAGAAGGAGATCAACAAATCTCAGCCAACATGCGAAGCCGGCCCAGGGTTCGATCCCAGGTCCACAGAGGTGGGAGGCACGAGCGCTAACCACTCGGCCATCAAACTGTCAACTGACTTCCCCTTAAATAAAAGACCAAGTCCGAGATGCTAATTTGTGCCTAGATTACCCCTTAGGCCTAAATGATACCAGATTTTTTAACATTCCGCTCCTGCCTAAGTAAACTCCAAAAAACACTGAACCGCCAATTTCAACCCCTCAAAAAAATACGGCCAGCACTCCCGACCTCCTACTATAGGGGTCCCCCCCCCCTTTTCCGGCCCATCGTGGTGGACTTTATTGAATGCAATAGATGTTGCAAAATACATACGTTAGAGTCTTAGAGTTCGCTATTCAAAACTATTGGGACAAAATTACACCTGTAACAACAACACAAAAGGTTTCTCGACCTGGATGGTTTAGAACACACACACACAAATACAAGTTAAAGAAGATTTTCCTACAGCGCAAATTTTAAGAGGAAATTTTAAAAAAAAAAAAAAAATTCTCTACCATTGGAAGACAAACGCGATTGGTATTTATTCATGTATTTTCAATTTACAAAAGAATGTAGATCATTTAATAGAAAGACCGTGCCTTTCCTTGACTATCGGCAGGTCCCCGTGGAGGGGTGGAGAGGGGGGAGGGGATGACGTTAGGACCCAGTGCTTCACATCCTCACGAACAAGAGAGGTTGTTGATTCGGATCGACGATGAAAGTTGTTATAGTGCCAGGAAACGGGGCAGGGGACATTGAACGCTGCAATTGGTACTCGTGGTTAAGAAAAAAGCTTCAAAAGGTAAAGTATTTGGTCAGGCGGATGACAATCATTGTGAAATCCCGTTTCCCTGCCCGAATGGCAAGAGAACATAGTTCTTATTTTCAACTGAGGAAAGTCTGAATTAGTTTCTTTTCAACTCAACTTGCGTTATTTGACCACAAATACAATGTACAATGACAATATAGTTAAAAGTTTTGCCCAAACAGTTTCCTGTCAACTTGTTCTGTCACAGTGTGCAGTTCTGTTTGCTCTTCGTTCCCACACTGCAACGCCAACGGTTATACATTATCAAAAACTTTAGTAAACAACATTATCACTTCATTAAAAGCCTGTAAATTTTGAAAAATGTGACAACATAGAAAGCAAAATGTTTATATTCCCAAAAAATTTATGATCTTGTGTCATACTGCAGTCCCGGGAAAGATGAGGGTACTCCCTTTGTAAGATGTCAGGGGAGCCTGTCAGAAAACCTAAATAAATACCCTAAAAAATAAGATTGTATGAATAAATAAGCCACTATATTTTCTCTGTTAAGGCCTACACGTTTATTTTTATAAAAGAACAACTTTATAAGAACGAGGCTCAGATTGGCCAAAATTTAAGAACATTTTAAGAACAATTAAGCTGAGGCAAGCTTGGGCTTGATTGAACTAATTTTTTTAAACTTTACTGAGCCTCAATCTTTAACTTAGCAATAGAGTTGAATGAAAATGATTCACAGTTTTTCTCTTTTTAATCTTTGTCATTGCAATTGTTGTCCTGAAGTTAGTTCCTTACAAATTATCATTGTATACGCATGCAAACAGCACCAGCATACTGTATCTTCAATTAGGAAAAATGATTCGGTGAATCCATGATAAATCTGTGGGTATGTATGAATCAATCAAAAATTCACCCACCAAGCAATTCATTTTCCAATATGTATATTGTAATACCTTAGGCTTAGTTTCTATTTGATTTAAACCACATATAGAAATAAGAACAACTCAAGAACAATTTGCAGTCCCGGGAAAGATGAGGGTACTCCCTTTGTAAGATGTCAGGGGAGCCTGTCAGAAAACCTAAATAAATACCCTAAAAAATAAGATTGTATGAATAAACAAGCCACTATATTTTCTCTGTTAAGGCCTACACGTTTATTTTTATAAAAGAACAACTTTATAAGAATGAGGCTCAAATAGCCAAAAATTAAAGAACACTGAGCCTTGGCCAAATATACCATCTGGTTCTTATAAAAAAAGCATGTTTACAATATTCAACTATTTTCTCAATTTTTTTTAAAAGCAGTAGCCAGCATAGACCCCATACATAAATGGCGGCTATTTTCATATTCTTTTGTTTGCATTTAAATTAGCCTGACTAGCCTCGTTCTTAAGCCAAAAAATCAAAAGAATATGTTAACTTGACAAAAGAATAGTAAAATAGCTGCCATTTATACACAGGGTCTATTGTACCATGTAAAGTACATGTAGACCTACCAGGAATACAAACAGTGTTGGGGCACATACTTAAGGATGACTTGAAATAAGCAAATATTTTCTTTTCCTTTTCAGAACTCTGTGGAATGTTTATTAAGAAATATGCCAGACCCTGGTTAGTACGTCTGATTTAATAAAAATCAAGAACAGGAATTTATTAGTCCTTATCAAGAATACTGATCAGAAATGACAGCCAAGTGCTAAATTCTGGCTGGCTTTAAAGGTTATTTTACATGGGATTATGATTTTTTGTGCAACACTGGTGCATTATGTTATATGACCCACAAATATTATTTCAGTATTTTTCTTTTGACCAAAAAATATGTTAACCAATTAAATTGGTGTCACCTAAGACTTAATCAGTCAATATTTTGAGCACTATAACTAAAGACTTTAATACTGATACATGTATAAAACAAGTTGTCCTTGTTGTTGCAGTTACTGCCAGAGAGAGTATCTGGATTCCATTCATGGAGAAGGAGCTTCAGTGTGACGAGGCCACAATTATTGTTGGCCACAGTTCTGGGGCACAAGCAGCGATGAGGTGTGTTTTCTATGGGGAGGCTTCAGTGTTGAGCACTTTTAAAAATGGCAGAGATACTGATGTACATGTAGGAGCTTTGGTATTTTGTCACTCGGGAATTTCATTCATGTAACAAATTGTACTTAATGCTTTGTACTTACAATGCAGTACAATAACTTTTGTTCATTACCATTGTTGCAAAATACCCGTAAACAGAAAATAAAGGTATAAATAAAATTATTTTAAACAGATATGAAGTAATCAATCCATAGTTTGTGTACTGAATATCTATCTGCAGGGTGGATTTTCCAAAATTTGACTGCTTGCAATAAAGGGTGCAGTTACAAGGGATCCCTGCCCTCCCTATCTGGCCCCTTTTAAGATCTTTGAATATCCCAAATATCCTCCAGGGATATTTAAAAACATAGCAAAATCCAGGGAGTCGCTTATAATTAACTTGTCTGCTAATCGATTGAGACCAGAAATGGTAGGTGCACGCGTACGTATATATGCTTATACTAGATTGGAAATTTTGGAACACTGGTAAACCAAAGTTATTTTCAGAGAATTTGAGGCTATTTTTGTCCAACTTTTGCAGACATTTCTTGGAAAATCCAGCCAGATATAATTTATATTAGAAAACACTATTTGTTAATGATTGACTAAACAATGCTGCTGAGGGGAATTAAGCTGAGCAGATATCTCTAATGCCCCACGAAAATCATTTTTTGTGGAGCGACAAGATAAATTCTACAGATGTGATTGCTGGGTAGCTGATAAATGCAAGTTTTCTTTTTTATTTCACTTGTACCTAAACCCTAACTAGTAGATGCCCATTAGTATACTGCAATTGTCAGTCTACAATTTTCGTGTGCAACAAAATGACTCTGGGCTTGAAAGGAACATTGAAATTCATGTTGCATGGTTTATTTTTTTATAAAACAAGTTGATGTGATTCTTTAAGAAAAACAAGAAGCCATATCAAAACAGGAAAGCGAACGATCAGTCAAGGACTTACAAGTAGTTTTCTTATCAGTAGATTTAGGTCTGGTGATATTTTAAAAACACAAAGTCACTCTGTACCATAAATTGGACTGTAATGTCAAAACAACTAAAGATGAAAGTTTTTTCAGGTAAAAAATGAGACAATCACTTTTGACATTACATTGACAAACATTAGTTTTTGTTATTTTTTTTCTAGATATGTGGAAACCCACAAAGTTTATGGAATAATTCTGGTATCAGCTTGTATCACTGACCTTGGAGACCCAAATGAAAAGGCTAGTGGTAAGCACATTGCTGAATACTGACTACATGTATAGTGAAGAACTTTTAAAGGGCTCTCAGTAAAACACATTTTTCAGGGTTCTCCCAAACTAGACATACATGTAGTAAGTGGATACAAAGATAAAGTTGGGGAAGAAAGAGTACTGAAGGTGCAAGCTTTCTAGGGGGTCTGGGGCCATGCCCCTTGGAAAATTTTGAATTCTGTGATTTATGAAACTTGTAGCTGGCATGATCAAGTTGACTGTACAGAGAAAACTGTCAGTCACCAGCCCTTTGGGAAAACTCATTTTTGTTAATTCAATTATAAATGTTCTGTTAAGTATGTGACATTCAACACTACAAATTATTGAGAACAAAAAAAACTGTAACATATCTACTTAAAAGGCTTGGACAGGTTCGCACTGCAGCAACTTGAAAAAAAAATTAATTTAATGACTTTTCCCTGACATTTATTCTTTGTGAATGAATTTGAAGTAATGTGCTAGAAGATCCCTTTCCCAAACGTATTCTTGGTAACCAACTGTTTTGAAATAGTACATGTAAGAACTAGACTGGGCAAACAATTTGAAATTCTGTATTTTTCCAAGACCTGGAATGCTAAGGATATTTTCCTAAATTTCTATGACAATTTTATGACAGCATGACTCTGCTTAATACGAGTAATAGTTTTGCTTAAAAAATTACATGCACTGTATGCTTGAAAAGGTTAAATTAGAGGTTTGAAAAATGCTTGACAAGTTTCGATAATGCAATTAACTGGCTTTCATTGTCATAGAATATGTATTTTCATAGTTTTAACCATTGACAGAAATAATTTTTAGGTTATTATGACCGGCCATATTTGTGGGATCAAATGAAGGCTAACACCCAATGGATTGTACAGTTTGGCTCATCAGATGATCCGTTTATACCATTCACTGAACAACAGCAAGTGGCAGAAGGGACTGGGGCCGAATGGCACCACTATACTGACAGAGGGCACTTTATGAGAACTATATTTCCTGAACTTGTGCAAGTCATAATGGAAAAATTAGGAAACAGCTACAGTAGCTGTGAATAAAATAAATTTTCAACCTATTAACTGATGCCTTTGTAGGGGAATTTTATTTATAATAAAAGTACCGTAATCAAAGTGTGTTGTGTGGGAAAAACACGAAGTGTTTTAATGGATAATAAAATTGTAAGTATAATTATGTAGGGGTTTTTCCGCCTGAAAAGGAAAATGGTTATGACCAAGTTATGACAACTGTGTTAACTTAAAGAAACTTTATAACTAGCATGTAACCAAACAAGCTATTATCCAGTTTTGCTTGACTAATGTTACATCAGCCTTATCTTGCATCACTGTCACATGATCAGTAAACTGATGAGTGGAAACCTATAAAAACTGCTGTAATGCTGTGGGCACCAGTTTTGCTTTCAGTCTGCTACATGTGTCAGCCAGATCAACATTTGAACTCAAACTGTTTCTAAACTGAATTTATACAGTGGCAGGGTTTAAGTACCTCCTGGAATTTAATTTTCTTACTGGAAACTCCTGGAATAGGCTAGGGATATTAAAACTGACTCCTGGAATATGCCTGAAATTAATGTTAGACTGACTCCTGGGAAATTAGACTGATTTGTGGAATATTAGACTGACTCCAGGAATGTTAGACTGACTTTTGGAGTATTAAACTGATTCTGGGAATTTATACTTAATAGACTGACCACTGGAGTATTAGACTGGCTCCTGGAAAATTACCCATAGACCGACTTCTGGGATATTAGACTGATTCCAGGAACAATTATTAGACTGACTCCTCGGATGCTAGACTGACTTCTGAGATATTAGACTGATCCAGGAATAATTTTAGACTGACTACTAGATTATTAGCTGCATGACTCCTTTAATATTAGACTGACTCCTGGAAACTCCTAGAAACCAGTTAAACTTATAAACCATTAGGCCAAATAAAAAAATTCCAGGTTTCTCATCAGTACCGGCATTTCAAAATAGCTGCCGCATTTACTTTTTTTTATTTTTTGAATCTAGTTCAACATACATGATATACTATTTTAATGTGGGAAACAATGTCATTTTCTGACATTCAATAAACTGTTTCAATCGCCTTTAATAAAAATGGTAGGCATTTACTATGCATGCTTGTGAAAATGTTGTAAGAGATGGCTTGCAGTCTACAGGCTAGTATGCGAAACAAGCTCTTTTTATTTACATGTATTAGGCTACTGAACTAACAGCATCAACCTGAAAATGACCATTAGTGTAAGACAGTCCAAACAAGAACTGCTGAGCCAGGACTGACTCTAGAATTTGATCCTGATTAACTCTCACGTGCTCAGCAAATTGATGAGCTGGTACTTGCAAGAGCTGCTGAGCTGTCGCAGAAGTCAATGCTACTTCAAGTCTACCACTGGAATCATCCAGCACAACAGTCAGGCTGTAGATCCAATGCCAGTGTTTACTAGGCTCCTATGTAGAAAGGATCACATATAATTTAAAAACTCCTTTGCTGTAAAAGCAAAAAGAGCCCTGACCTTACATCTTACCCTTTATTAAAATCAAAAAGAACATTTATTTCTGATTACCTTGGACAGAAATTATTTTTCCTTTTCTGAAAGTATCTGTCGCTGGAGGGACCTTTTGGGCTTTGCAATCTGTGAATACCAATCTTTATTTATATTTTTTCTGATTTATTGTACATGTATTGCCCCCCCTGTCCCTCTCAACATGAAATTCAAGGACGATCCAGTAGCTTATTTTTGCAGATCCAAGGACCTTAAGCCACAGATAAAACTTTCAGATTATTCAGCATTTTGATCCTTACACTTTCAAATTGTAGTTTTTTTTCAGTTATTTTCCTGTTGATGCAGCAAGCAACTTATTCAAGGAAATTAATGAATTTGTAAGATTGTAAGACTTTCCAAGTTTTCCATGACCTGAATTAGCAATATGCTTCCAGGGTGGCTGTCTGTGGGTACAGCCTTCTTACATATACCTTATAAATATTAATAACAAATAATCTACCATGACACTGATACACTACAAAAAATATGTTATACAAATTAGTACATGTTTTATTACTATAATTATAATGGTAAAACTATATAATATCACTGTTGTTATAATGAAGATGAGGTGATAATGATAATAATGCACCTGTTAGTGTTAATTCAGAGAGAGAACTGAGGCAGATACTGTATGGGAGTATGGGGCATTGTACTCACTCTTACGATGGCACCAACCTGTAGGTCATATATTAACCAAGTTTTGGAGTGCAACCTTTGGTTCATTTGAAGTTGTTTAAATTACTGGTACTGTAACCAAATTTACCTGGCCCCAGGATGCAGATGAAAAAAAATATTGTTCAAAAATACAACTTGCTCTACCATTAACCCCCTTCCCCATATCTGCCCCACCTTTCCCCTATCCTGGCCCACATAGGCCAAAACCTTTTCCATCATCCTTGTCCAAATGTGCCCTGCATTTCCACATCTTTTTCTGTATCTGCCCCAAACTTTCCCCATTCTTCCCCATAATTATTTGCCCTACCCTTGCCCTATTACTGCATTACTAACCTTTGAATTTGGTTTGCTGGGCATCTGAATAAGATGACTTGCACCACACTCTCGGCAGCACACAAGTTTTCCAGGCTGGCTCACAACAGGGTGGAGACACGGTGAGTGCACTCTGACACAGCTACCTACATCTTTACTCTTAACTTGAATGATGACAGCCTGGGCAACACAGTTGGTCTGAGACCCTTTAGCTATCATTGCCAGGGGTAGCACCTTGCCGAGGCATTTGGTAGCAAGCCAGCCAGTTAGGTTGCTCAGGTTCCAAATCACACCACCATGGTCACTGTGAAGCTGTAACTCCACATTTGGTCCAGTATTTGTTGATTGAAGCCCTTCCAAGACAATGCACTGTCCAATATAAAGAGATTCATGGTAGCTGCAAGAGTCATCAAATACTTCAACCCTACATTCACCAGATTCATCTCTAATTTGCAGGACAAACTTCTGACCAACACTTTGCCCATTCTGAAAGATTTCCTTTTCACTTACGAAATCTATCATTCCAAACAAAGTCACATGTCCAATATTTGGCCTGATGTCAGTGATAAAAACCCTCTCGGGAAATGATGAATAATCAAGCTTTCCATGACTGTCATTGGTAACACTAACTGGAGTTGCTTGTGGCACTTGACTTTGGACCAATTCCTGCACTGGCTCTCTGGAGTGACAAAAAACAACAGTCATCGGCCCATACTCGAGAATAAAGCTCTCTAATTCATTCCGTATAACAAATGGCTGCTGAATTGCTAGAACATCTCCTTCTTTGAACAAGTCTACCAAAGGAAGTTGTTCATCCCAAAGAATGAAACTTGTGTGAATACCAACAGCGTCAACAACAATGACAGCTCTTTTGATGCTTGTCTCGCCATTAGGAAGATGCACTTTTTCTTCGTCAAGAACTTCGCCAACTTCAACCTAGAAAAACAGCAAAGTTTGTCTCTATTTTAATCTTGAAGTACTAGAGAATAGAGATTTGGGCAGTGAAGGTAAGCTGATGCTCTTACACAGGTGTATACATGTAAGCCCAGAGGCCTACATAACTCTTAGGGAGTGCTGACAAATAAAAAAAAAATTAAATAGCGTTCAATGGACGTTAGGGGTGGGAGGGGGTTTAGCCGCGGATGTTATGGCAATTTTTTTTAGCATTAAACAAACTTACAGTAGCTTAACAAAGTATGGAATAGGCATTATCGGGGAAGGGGGTTTCAGGACAACATCCATTGGACGTTATTTAATTTTTTTTTTATTTATTGACACCCCCTTATTAAACCTTGCAAGAAAAAAATTAATTCCATTTATAAACCTTCCGGTTTTGGTTGATTTTTTTGACACTTGTAAGTCTTTTTGACTTACATTACTATTATTAATAATAATAATAATAATAATAAAAATAATGATAACGCTACTCGCTGACGTTAGGAAGTTCATTTAACTGGCCCAGTCCCCCATCCGCTGGGGCCACTTTTGTGTTCAATACAGTTCCCACCTTGTCTAGGAGATAGGAAAGAGAAACTTTTACTAGTGATCCTCAAAACTAACAAACCTTAATGTTTCTGCTGTAATGTGGCAGTGCACTTTCATTTTCCATCCCCTCCATAGTGGAAAAATTCTCCTCCACACGCTTCATATCTCCGTCCTGCAACACGATAACGGCGTTTTCAGAAGGTAAGAGTCGAAGTTTTTGGTTTACTGAGGACTGGAGAAGCCGACAGCTTGTAAAACGCACTTTATGCTTCAGCAAAGCTTTTTCGACTTGGTAAAATTTTTGGTGCAGATACATATCTAACGAGTATTTTCCTTCAATTCTATCGCGGAGAGTTGCGACCTTTGTTTGTGTCCCCGGAATACTCTCGACCGCCTCGATTCTAGCTTCCAGGACGGCTACTTGTGCACAGTGTTTGCTCTCACAAATGGAATCAACTGTGGTTTTTCGTCTTTTGGAACTTTCAAATCGTCCCTGATACAGACTAAAATTGTTCCACGACTGTTGAATCTCTGCTAGTATGATGGCTTTGGTGACTCCTGAAGGAAACTTGGACAGAAGAGATGCTAACTTCACAGCAAGCCAGCTCCATGGCGGGCAACAAGTACCGTTCGTACGAGATTTCAAATAGCACCTCAGCTCATCTATAGTTTCTGCAAACATTTTACACCTTTTCTACTATTAATTTAAAGACGAAAACACAAAAAGTAACACGAAAGTCAAATTCGATCTTCCCGCCATATTTGCATTTGTAGCCTGGCACGGGATTTAGACTTGGCTACCAAGCGCTAGGTACCAGTCTTTTGTTGCATTTGTTGTCCAAGATGGCGGCGTGTTTGGAAGCAGTTTGGAGATTTGCACCTCTTTTATTAACTATCGAAAAGTAGATACTTGATTTTAATTTTGCAGGAAGAAAATGACACTAAGGTCTCTTGTTATGCGATTGGGGATTGCACAACGCGCCAGATGTTTTAGCTCAGTTGGAAGAGACGAAAACATCATGAATGTCTTCGACAGAAAGGCAAAACGGCGACAGAAAAATAGGGCTGCTTTGGCAGACGATATTGCTGTTTACGACTACCTTAGAGATGAGGTGTGTTATATTTAAAGAGTTAGTAGTGAGACTATTCGGTTTCTTAACATGGTGGATAGACCCCCTTTTTGAACACTTCAGACGAGGGGTATCGCAGAGGGGTGTCATAGAGGCCGGGTGTCAAAGACCGTCTCAGAAGGAAGGCTGTTGCAACTCTCCCCAACCCCTCCCCCTCAACCCAACATTTTGGACCTATGTATTTTTAATATTTGACTGTATTAGTGCATATGTGCCCAATACATTCACGAGTGAGCTGAGCTGAGTTCAGTCTGACATGAACATGACAGGCAGATTTACATGTAGGAGTCAGAGTTCACCTGTTTTCTCATTATTTGAAGTTCAGTCATGTTAATTGCTTAATAGGCTGGGACGTACACATAAATACCTTATGCCATCAGCTTATAATTTTGAAAGGTTTTGGAAATCGCAGAAAATGATCATATTTTCAGTATGTATAGTTATACAAACTTTGCATACTGTATATTTACTAAATGTTATTGATGTTATTATTACTTCTATTATTGCTATTATTATTGTTATGATTATTTTTATTGTTATTACATGCACCAATATATTATTAACATTAATTTATTTTTGTAATTTGTTGCTTTAATAATTAAAATTTAATAGTTATTATTATCTCTATTATCTTCATTCATGACTTTTGAATATACCATTCTCCCTTAGTTTCTTATAATAAATCATCCAAATCGTGTATTAATTTTAGGCCAAGGGTTTTGTACATAATGATAATTGTTGTGTTTGTTAGGTTGCCTATAAGGTGTGTGACAGAATAGCTGACATTGCCAGGTAATTCCATCAGTCTAATTCACCATTTAGGATATAGTTCCAAAATGCCATTTATTAAAAAATAGTCCATGCTTAGCGTGCGTCTATCGAGTTGTGGATGTATGCGGGAAGATAGGAGAGCAGGAGAAAGGCGTTAGAGTGGCATGAGGCAAAGCATAGTGCTTCTCTAGCTTATCGAGTGCACTCCTAACTTCCCAAGTGCATCCATAACTCGATAGACACACAAATAAAGTATGGACAATTTCTTTTAGAACATTGCTTCTGCCACTTTAAGCAGTATTTATAAGAAAAAATACATGTAAGCTAATAACATGTACAAAATTCTCCTAAACCGTTCCGAGCATTTTTATTGGTTGAACGTGAGCACGTGATTTAATAGGTGCACAGGCGTGCATCTTTTGAGTTATGGATGCACGCTCGCGCCATACAAAAAGCCATGCAAAAAATTGCCGGCTATCTTCTAAATTTTGATGTTTACTTTGTATTGATTTATTTGCCACACATGCATAGATACATTAATTTACAATAAATGATTTATCTAAATGAAAGTAGCATGGGGAGAAGAACCATAAAAAACTTAAGTTTATGTTATGTTTAGAATTATACTAATAAAACAGCTAAAATGAAAAACTGTGGTTGAGTATTTAAACTGCACATGACTTTGTAGACAATACACCTGGTCATACCACTGCAAAACATGTTGCATTGGTTGGCCCCGCGATCATGGGTTCAAGGGATCAGTAACTGGAACTGTAGCAGGGATTTCGAAACTAAGCGCTACACCACACGAGCATCAGCTATTACAAACTTGTGACGGCTATTTTTCTGCCAACATAAATAAAAGAATAAATAAATCTACAGGTATTAATCCAACAGTTTTCTTATTTATTGGTTCAAGACTTGGGCCTGTAGCCATTGAACTTCCTACATCGACATTATATTTTTCAACTCCTACTTCAGATCTTTTTGAAACCCCTGTGTAGATTGCACAAAACTTAGAGCCAAAACAAACAAGTGCTGCACGATGATTGTGATATAGATTAACCTCAACACTTGGTAAATAAAAGAACACAAGAATTGTGCTGTATATCAGGACTCCATTTAAACTAACCATGCTAAACTGGATGGTCCTGTATACAGTAAATACTGTTTACAAATACAAATACAAATAGAAACACTTGATTTACTGGAACAACACAAGGTGAGGGCAAACCATCTAAGTATCTGTTTTTCGAAGATTTCATTGGCCAAAAACCTATGATACAAAGGGAGGGGATAAAAATAAAATCTTTGATTGTGCCATATATTACAAAACTTGGTACAGTACCATAAATAAGTCACTGTCAGTATTGCATGTTATTGGTTTGAATCAAGCCTTTGCAATATAGTTCATACACATTTAAAGTCATGTCGTGCAGATGATTAATAAAGTGGTGTCTTACATGAAGTACTGATGTACTACACTTTTTTCAACCAGGGAAATGGTGTGACCTTTTTTTTGTTTTTAAATTTCAAATGGATTTTGGCTTTTTTTTCAGTTTTTGAAAATCTGAGTTTGAGGGAGCTGTAAAATGGGAAGTTAAATTGGTCTGGCCCCAGAAAATTAGTAATTGTAAAAATATCAAAAGTAATGTTACTACTGTCCACTTGTAAAATACAGTGTACTATCTTCCATTTTCTAAACCTGAAGATATAATATACATATGCATGTATCAAAGAAATGTTTACTTATAACTTGTTTTTATAACAGTTGCGACATTTTACTTTGTACTATACTTTTAAACATTTTATGTACATCGAGAATTCTGTTTCACTCATTGATGCTACTTTACATAATCATATGTCTTGTGAAAAACTACCCTATATCACTTGTAGTGTAAGTATTAAATGACTGGTTATATATAAAACAGGCATTTTCCATTGGCTCTGGATCTTGGCTGTGGAAGAGGGCACATAGGGAAACATGTTACAAAGGTTTGTCACTAGGGGGGGGGGGGGGAGTGTGGAAGAGACTTGGTTTAGGCTGTGGAAAAACATGCTGCAAAGGTTTGTCACTATGGGGGAAGGGTGGAAGGGACTTGAGTTGGCTGCGGAAAAGGGCATGTAGGAAACATGTTACAACATTTTGTCACCATTGTTAATGAGCTGGTAAATCATGCATCATATCATCACTGTTTCAACCCATTGTTTTTATCGATAGCTATCTTCTGTTTATGTAATACTTGTCAGAGAACAGTCCCTTAGCAGATTTCACTGTGCAGAAGCAGCGGCTTTTGATCATACATGTATGTACAACAACAGAACTTTAACAGAACATCTCTAATGTTGTCTCAAAAGGTCAAACAAACTCTTTTAAAACTTTATTCCAACTTTTAAACTAAAGAACAGGAATGAGGTTTTGTTGTTTATTCCAATTGTTCAAGTGCCATTGGTTGAGAACCCACAAGAAACAAGTTATTTTGCCTGTAACGATGATAATTAGTAAGATTAAAACGATTGATGCTATTTGTTCTAATTTTTGAACCCAGTAAATATTTTTAAAAGTGGATGTATGACTCAATTTACTTGCCTTGAAGAGTACATGGTAGAAATTGGGATCAATGATTAGAAGCAAGGTTGAGGTACATGTAAGGTTTAATTTTAGGTTCAGGGGAGCGGTAGGGGAGGGGTAGTTATCCAGAATCATTGACCTGTAGATCCAATAACTATAAAGTAGCTAAAAGGTTTTGATTGGGACCATTTCATGAAATATCAATGATAATTTTTATTTTTAGCTATTGAAATTTGTAGTAACTAAAAACACAATTAATATTAAGTGTCAACATTTTGATAGGACCAGATTGGTACCTTGGTGCAGTGTGACATGGCAGAAAACATGTTAGTAAGTATTCATACATGACTAGTGGATAAACACTGAAAAACTAGTTTTGAAAAAATCTGTTTTTTCTGTGTTGGCAAGTAAGCTTGTTCATTAATGGTTGACATGATATGTTTTTCCGATAGAAGGTTTGGTGTACTAAAGCTGGCAATTGGTGGGTTAATTAGCCCTTTGACGGAGCATTTGGAGTGTTTTAAAACCCTTCGTCAGAATCAAAATAAAACTTTGACTGCCATTCAGTTTGCTCTTGCTGCTTGTCTGCTTTATTTATTATTATTATTATTATTATTAATATTATTTTTATTATTATTATTATTATTATTATTAAATAACTCTCAGCATGAAGCTTTGTCTAGATAATATTTTGTTGCGATAGTCAGTATTTAACCCCTTCAGCCCAGGCCTTTTTATCAACATCTAAATTCTCCTTAGACAACTCATACAAAATAAGTCATATAGTAATGAGAAAATGAGGGTTGATCAAACAAGATAAACAGTTGAAGATGAAAAGAGAAATTCTCCCAAACTGATTAAACATGAAAAGTATGAATCCTAGTTGGGAGAATTTACTAACACATTTGTCATGTTTGGGGCTGAAAGGGTGAATAGTTGTTTTAATTTATTCAAAAGGTACAGTGCCGAGATGTTGAGGTTCCAACACTCAAAACAATTGTTGATGAGGAGTTTCTTCCTTTCAAAGAAAATACCTTTGATCTTGTTGTGAGCAGTTTAAGGTTAGTATGACCTATTTTCATCAAAGCTTGAACAAATTGTTATGTATTATTTATTAAAAACTTGTTTTAAATATAGTTTTGTAGTCTATGTTATTTTCTGTAATTTCATTATGACTGAATTTAACTGAATGTTTCTATGCTCACTGCTAATATTTCTCTCTTCTAGTCTACATTGGGTAAATGATTTACCAGGAGTGTTTAAACAGGTATGTTGCAAACATTAAGAAAGTATGAACCCTTAAATGGCCATAAGCAATTTTTACTAACCAATGAAACTGAAAATTAAGGCCGACGCCAAGTCCAGACCTCAGCTGGGGCCATTACACGATACCCCTTTCCTGAAAATGGG
>JAOBYE010234322.1:5695-16734 GCA_025403585.1 Parazoanthus swiftii | reverse complement strand
ACATACATACATACATACATACACACACATACATACATACATACATACATACATACATACATACATACATACATACACAAATACAAACATACATACATTCATACATACATACATACATACCAACACACGTTACATACATACATGCTAGCAGCATATATACAAACATACATACATACCCACAACATACCTATATACACATACACACACACTTGCATACACACACACATAGCTTTTTTCACCCAGACATTGCAGTCTTACGCTCAATAACATTGAGATCACATAAAATGTTTAAAGGTTTCACAGCCATAAAAAGCAATTTCCTTCATCACACTATGGTCAATTACACGTTTTTAAAGGCTTGAAACGTATATACAATATCCGATACACGTATATCTGTGTGCATGTGTTATACATGTAGTATACATTCTAGTCTAAATCTTTATTAGATTTACATTGACATATATAACATCATCGTTTTCATAGTGCCAATAAATGCCAAATCTTAATACTGCAACGCATTGCTGCCATACAATAGCCACGTAGTTGTATACAAATATATATTGATATTTACTTTATATTCCTTGGTATCCCTGGTCCTCTGATATAAAACGGCACCTTGATGTCCATCTCGTAAGGCATGGACTTGCCCTTCAGCAGCCGGTACTGTCCCAAGTGATACCCGTGGTCCGACGTGAATATCACGTACGTATTGTTTTCCAGCTGCATGTCTTGTAACATACGGACCACCCTCTCCACCGCGTTGTCCACGGGCAGAAGAGTCAGCAGTCTCTTGCGGTGCAGCAGGTCAGTGTAGGCGATCTTCTGTGCCGTCATTGGCGGGTTTTGTCTTATAATCCAGTGCTTGTTGCCTGAGTGGACATTCCAGTGTGGTGTCCTGGAACGAAAGCAACCACGATTTAAAATAGAGTAAGGGAATATGTTCTGTGCTATATTTTTTGAGTTCTGCATTCCATTGCTGTTTCCCAGTAGTATTTTTACTAGAGTAACTTGATAGAACCAACTCAACAAACACACGGAGTAAACTATCGACTGCCCTCCGTGCGCTGCTAAACAACTTGCCACAAACAAAACTTATTCAAACTTTTGAACCAGCCGTCGAACGCTGTATGACTCATTCAAACGTAAAAGGTTATCGTTTGAAAAACCGCAATATGAGGGAACTATTCTTATTTCGAAGAAGAGAATTACGTGGAACAATAGTTAATAGAGCGAATTGGTTATGATACTCGGCCAATTTCTTTGTTATAGGTTTTTTGTTCTCTGCCTCTTTTGTTCGCTGGCTGACCGTGCCCAAAACACAAAAGGTGTTGAACTGATGCATGTGAACAGCTAATCAGTAGAAACATTTGCCGTTTGGGCTCACACGCAAAACAAAACATTGCGCATGATCAAGGTTTGTTTAACATGAAACAAACCGTATTTGTACACTATTGAGCCTCATCAATCAAGTTAGTTCTATCAATTATGGAGGAACCTAACATTTTGTATGGATGCTAAGGCATTTTTGCTCCAGCATGGCGACACTAGTCCTGCAAATGGCCTGCTCAATTTCGTGCTCTGCTTTGTTGAATCGAATGTGGGCTGTGCACTGATGTACGCAACGTGAAATAAATGTATAAATAATAATTCATTGAGCGCTTGGTTAGCCCTTTGATACAAACTAATTGTTTTAATGGCATATGTAAGTCACGGAACAGTTGTCCTTGCTCAACACGCGATTTTATCTCAGTAACAAGTTTACGATGTCAGTTTATGATTGAGCGTTTAAACCACAGAGCCCTTCTAAACTTCCGTACGTTTACGTTTGGCAATTCTGGAAACCTATCTGATGCTGTGTGACTCATGATACACCCTTATTTCTAGTAAGAATAAAGTTTTTAAGAACACCCAGGCTGAGGTTTGCCCAAGAAATAAATAACAAGCTAAGAACAAGGTCAGGCTGAAGTTTATAATTTCAGTATTTTATTGAATGAAAACCCGCAGGAAAAATGTTAACAAAACTAAAATTTTCTACCTGTCACCTTTGCAAACACAGCAGTGAATCAAGATTTTAGCACATAGCTTTGCTTGAACGAACAATAAAAGACATCTAATCCAGTCTGTGGAATAATCTGGAAATAAGAACAACTTCAGAAAAAAAATTTTAGGCTGAAGTCGCCACAATATGAAGAACAGTTCGTCATCAGGCGAAATGTGCTGGTTCTTATAAAAAGCGTGCACCTTGTCTAGAAATGAATTTTGCCACCAAGTTTCATTTCATTCATGTTTTTTATCTTTGTACGTAGTGCACTAAACGATCCGATTTTGTAAACTATAAGTATTATTGCCTTTTGTTAACATTTGTACTCTTTCTTATCTAGAAGCCTTTTGCTTCACAACTTCTGTCGTGTTTATATCATTAACGCTTTTATAAAACAGGATTGAAATGAGTATCTACAGACTTTGATATAAATACTACTTTTGCCATCCTTAGCCAACCAGAGCGCGCGTTATAAGTGTATGCACTGTTTTATAACTTTATCTAAAGGAGCACTTTATAGTTGGAGCCAAGTTCCGTCGCCATGATAGACTATGTGCTGATCATGCTGAAGTTAAGAAGATAGCTAAATATATCAGTTGATGAGAAACTGAAAAAATTGACGCAGTCTTGGTACCTCGGGGAGGTGATATTGGGGAACATGTCTTTGTGCTGCGGGGCGGCATCCTCGGGTCCGTGGGGAGCCGGCATGCTCAACACCATCAACACCGGTTGCTTGGGCCGCTTCCTCTTCGCCCGCCTGAAAAAGCTTATGCTGTTGTTGGTGATCAGGTCGGTCAGATAGTCTCGATGGTAGTTGTTGCCATGCCGCTCGAAGGCTCGGTTGCGCCGCAGCGTGTAGTTGTAGAACTTGCTGTTTCGTACCAAGCCGACCCACTCCCTCCACCCGGCCGGGATCCACGTGCCATCGTACTCGTTCAGATATTTGCCAAAGTAACCTGGCAAATATATTTGTTTTAAACAACAAAAGTTTAACAAACAAACAAAAAACTAACAAACATTTTTCTAAAATATAGTCCTTCAAAATTTGTCAAACCAATGGATAAAATGGTAGGAAACCGGCTTCTCGTCGGGAAGACTAACCTTTTCGGTTTGCAACGGTGAGTAAAGTAACTTAGTACAAAAGGTTTTGATTATATTTTTTTATACAGTCGAAATACAAACTTTGGATTCAAGTTTAGATGTCGTTTCTAGATCGAGAAAACAAACTCTGCGTTAGAAAAGCAACTGGCCTTTTGTTTATTGTTTTTTGCCGCCACACATACTGCAAACGTAACTGCACAAATAAGCAACGCAAATGGATTATAAACTTCTTTTCGGGTAGCAATTGTCTTTATAACATGCCGCCACGGCAAACAATTAGAACAAAGTAATAAAGCGGTGGACAAAGCATGCAGCGAACATGAAAACACTCGGTGAAGCGAAACGGTAATCAATACTATAAGACAGCACAACAGACAAAGAACCAAGATGACTTACAGAAACTCGGCTTCAAACTACTGCGAGAAACGGAGTATTAAATACAGAAAAAGAACTTATAAAGCACCACCGTTAAATAGTGCATAAAGCCGGCTTCTCGTCGGTAAGACTACCTGTGTATGTAAATATGTATGTCATATTGAACTCTCACACGAAGAAATTGTTATACATTTTATTCTCGCAACAGTTATCAAACCACACGAATAAATATCTGAACCAAGAGAACAGAACATATACGTAAAGATTAAAGAAGTTATTTGAATTGAATGTGAAACTAAGCGCAATCTTTCTCGCTCTTAATCGAGGCAAAAAAATATATATACATAAAAAGTTTATTTGGATTGGAATTATATTTTCGTAGATAAAAATGAAAATACAGCTTGTTGTTTACAGAACACAGACATTAATGTTTTAAAAAGCACAAAGTAACAAACTGTGATATCGTTACGTAGCAATGATAATAAGCCTGTATAAACTGAAGTGCTGCGAATTCAATATGAAGCAGTGTAGCGCTTTAAAAGTGCCAAGTAGAAAATGTTTAAACACGGCCAATTTGATACGATATTATTATCTGTTCTAAAACCGATTTTGAAAGTCAAAGTGCAATCAATTTGATACGTAGTCACTAAAACAAAAGCAATACTTGAATTTAATACGTATTAGTTTCCATTTTGTGACCCTTTTGTTTATACTTATAGGACATGTCGGAAAATACCGCGATAAAATGTTTTTGGCGTCAATCTGTATTGAGATAAGCCACAAAAGTATGCTTTGGTTGCTGAACTACACTTTAAAAAAGTTATCTGGGAAAGCATCGCAGTCATGGGAGCATTCATTCACGTGAGTTAAATTTTTCTCACGGAAAGATAATAACTACTTTTCAAAACAACAAAGTTTGTAGCCAAGCAATCTTAGTATTAATTTGGTTCAAACCTTATAGCTTCAGCACCCTTAAGTGTCTACACGACAAATCGAGTCAAAGAATCTCTTTCCGTTCGAAGGGAAACGCCTTCAGATTCTAACTGAATAAACTCTTGTCTCGCGCTGAAAATGTTTATTCTGGCACGATAAGTATAGTTACTTTAGCTTACTTCAGTTAATCCCCAAATGAACCAAACAGTTCTTGGAGATCAGCACTTGATGGTCACACGATGCCGGCGTATTTCTGCTCATTTAGCACAGAGACCATTCATTGTCATAGGGAAAACGACACAACCAAATTTGTGAATAGAATCGGAAAAGGGTTGTCCTTCAGGATGAAACGGAAAACACAAATTTTGTAGCCAACATTTAATATAATTCAAATCACGTTTTATCTTTGACCTTGAAGTTCCGCTATCAGTGCACGCTTGCATGTTCTAACACAAATACAAATCAAATGTGTTTCATAAATGCTATTGAAAATAAACCAAAGTGGTGTTGAACTATTTCAAAACAAAGCAAAACAAAAACTGAACGAATTTAGGTTTATCAAACATTAGAAGAATTTTCATACTTTGTTTTGCGATAAGCAGGCCAATAAAGGAGCTGGATTTTAATTTGCACAAACGAATTGCTTTTCTGAAGCAAAAGCAAAATGCCGAGGTGCGAAGGCAAGTGCTAATTATTCACTATAGTCTATAAAATAGTTTTTCAGGTGTAAGTGAAAGTTCAAATTTAATTTTCAAGCTAACCCCGGCAGTGTCTTCTTTTGGCTTTTCCATAACAAGTCCCCAGAGTAGCAAGGCGACTCAGTTGTATGACGACCTGCGCCACAGCTGTCAAAACTTGTTGAAAGAAATAGCCACAACCTAAGTTGTGAAAAGAAACACTAAACGTGGGGCAAGGCCGGGACTAAGAGCCATCAACAGTATTGGTTTTGTGGCCCGAGGTTCGATTCGGCGGAACAAACCATAATAAATAAACCATCGCAACCCAGTCGAAGTCGGTTTTCGTGAGTTTACTCTGTGTCCGACAGAATGTTCGATTGACACGAAATAGCGATATTAACTCAGGACAGCGAGAGCAAAACAAGGTCAAATGCACGTTTATAATGCTTGGTTTCAGTACTCAAGAGCAGTTTATGATCTAGCAGCAGGCCAAGAAAATATACATTTTGACAAGTCCTCTGTTTGCCAGACAATTACTTTCACGCATTGATTTCCACATCAAGAGCGTTGCTAACAGATGTAATAGGAAATCGTTTGGCAATCCGTGGTGCTGATAAGCTTTTAAGCACTTTGCCGACAACTCTGGCCAACTAGTGGTACATATATCAGTGCCGGAATAACTTACCTGTATTATAACCAGCTTCGTGAATAAATCTGCCAAAATTTCGCCTCTCCGGCCCTTTCCTCCAGCTTAATGAGGAACAGTTGAGATTGTTCGTGAGCACATTGTGATTGTGCACGTACATCCCAGTTAGAATGGAGGATCTCGACGGACAACACATCGGCGTAGTTACATAAGCGTTCACAAACTCTGCTCCCTCCTGTTGTAAAAGCTTTCGTGTTTTGTTCATGACGCTCATTGAACCAAGTTCTCTGTCCAAATCGTCTGTGAGAATAAAGATTATGTTGGGTCTTTGTTTGTTTTTTCTTGCTTTAGCTTGACGCTTGTGACCACGTTGGCTGCTTACAGTCGACACAATCAACAACACAAGAAGCAAAGTAGCGGCGGCAAGACTCCTTCCACCCATTATCACGGTAATGGACAAACTGAAAAATTAAACACGCAGATTTTATAACACGAACAGTGCATAGTACACGACGTTTAAGATTGATTACCAGTCAGAAGATTACCATATAGAAGCTACCAATAGACAATTGTATGTAAATACCTCAATTATTGGGTATTAAAATAACTGCGCAACATTGGCTTATTGACTATGGCTTACTTTGTGTTTGGTAAGAGAACTTTACATAGCCTTGCAAATAATTAACGACCAGCCTCGAGAAGTCAGAGAATATGTGAAGTTCTAATGTCTCTTGAGTATGCATGAACCAACGAGACCACTGCACTACACTACTCGACTACATCTAGCCCACGGGGATATCATTGTCTATCAGGCCGTACAGATTTCATTTTGACTACCGGTGTCTGGCGAAAAGCGACTGCCACATTAGCACCGTACATTATTCCCGCAAACAAACTTCAACTTATCCAATTTAGTCAGTCAATGATTTACGGAAAACAACAAAAGTAAGCATGCGTTTTGAAGCATACAGACCTGAGCGCTCGGGCACGTTGTCTCAAGGGACCCCTTGAAAACACGAGCACAACCGATCAGCTCTCCAGCTTGCAATTTAGATGTGTTGACTGTCTATTCCGAAATGAGAAAAACTCAATCCACTAAGCAAATAAGGTGGATTGCCGGAAATAGCGCTCATAAAAACAAACAGTTACATGATCGCTCAACCAGATATACTCTCCACTGACAATATTTTCGGCTGCTGTTAGGGTTTTATACAGAGGGAAATTTGCCCTTTGGCGAAAAGGCTTTCGTTTCTCTGCTCAGCAAACTCCAGTCAGTACTCAACACGAAGACCCGATCTGACGATCATTCAACACGCAACGTTCAACTGAAAGAGTTCACACGATTTAACCAAGGAACACTGATCAGGCAAATTCTTTACATTCATTCAATTGACTAAGATCGAATTTCCCAATTTTCTATTCGTTATTAAAAATCAAATTTCTTTAAGCTTTTATGGGGTGATCGGACTTTCGCGATGTTTGAAGTCGGGGGTTTTGGAATTCATTATAAGCTGCAAGTATAAAAAATTTCGTTTATTAAAACTCTTATGCTCAGTTCTTATCCATTACAAAAACAAAGTGAGATGTTTATTCGGAAGTCAAGTGACAAATAAAACCTCTGAGTTGTCTTGCTTTGGGATTAGATGAAAATGATATTAACACAGTTACGATACAACCGTGAAGTTGGCTTTGACTGATGTTAAGGATTAGTCTGCAACATTACAGGGAGCTTTTCGGTACCGATGTAAAACTAATATTCCAGGTATTTCCAACTACAAATTGACGAGGCAAACTGTGTGTGTTTTCTATTGTAAACAGAAAAAAGGAACTAACGATTAGAAGTTATGTCAGCTAGCACTTTCGGCTTACGGATTCAGATACGACTCTTCGTATTCTTGAAGGCCGTCCGTAGAAAGATGCTGCAAAAAAGCGTTTTCAAAAATTGAATGTAAACGGAAATACCATACTTAGCTTGATCAGTTTCCTACGAGCAATAAGAAAAACGCTAAAAAACCCTTTAATGACTTAAAGCAAAGGGTGAACACAAGCCATGTTAAATCACGGATGTAAGCTTTCTCAGTGTCAGTCTGTTTATTTTGCGAGAAAAGATTTTGCGTGAAGAATAGCTACCGAAGAATATATATATATATTTTTAAAGAAAAGATACTAGGCTAAGATTAAACTACAGACAACCCTTGAGATGTAGCGATTTTGCAACTGATAACTTTTGACACCTCTTAGTTTACTCACCAAGAAGCGCACGCGATATTGGTCCGTGAAAATGGTGGATTTTGAACTTTTCATTGCAGCAAATTTTGGTTCGATTTTCAAGTCATTTGAAGATCTGAGTTCGACGAAATACTGAGTTCTTTTTATTGCTACTGAAAACTCTCTATGGAAGATCACATGTAGCTGGTAGGAGTTAAAACTTGCAAGCACGATTCATTCCAGCGATATGCTACACTCAATGCGGCCGAACGATGGAATGATCAATGGTTGTAGACCACAAAATGTATAACAGAGTAGTGAGGCAATCTTGAATACCATATTTTAATTCAGGAACTGGAAACAGCTGCCGGAAGAACGGCAGGTTGAAAGAAGGAGAACAGAAGGTCAACATTGATAAAGAACTCAGTAAGCCGCACAATCACACCCTCAGCTAAAAACTTCAACACTGCTTACACTTAAATTATGGTTTAGTCTTTAGAGCAGTAACACCTATTAGAAACCGGCCGCAAAATTACAATATTGTTCCAGACATGTTAGTCATAGTCATTTCGCGGGAGTCTGATGAGCATGAGATCGGATGCAAATGCGATGGCCCGGCCCTGAAATGCGCGAATGGCCATTTGATCTGAAGATGACACAGCAGAATAGAGTCACGTGCTGCTTTTCAGGGCCGTATGTAGCTTCGTACGTCTGGGGGAGGGAGGCAATAGCAAATTTTGAAGTTGTCGGAATTGATATTTTTGGAGTTTTTAAAGCAATATTTTCAAAAAATGCAATGGTAACCGTTTTGCTTGGGGGCCCCGCCGTAGGTTTCCAAACTTAAATAACTGATATGCATGTCGCCAAACTTATAGGTTCTCTGATTGGCGGCTATATAGTTACACTTGAAGACGTAACCGCTGGTGTAAATGGTTTTTCTATCAATGACCAATTAATGAGTCCAGCAGTTTGATGACGTGTTGCTGCCCTTTTCTTGAACTGTAATTAGCAGTTACATCATTAAATGTTTAGTCTCACTGATTGGTCGTTGGGTAGAAAGGTCATTTACACTGTGAGTTACATCGTCATATTGGCTGTTCGGAAAGAATGGCCCTTGATTTTGTGACTAGCAGTTACGTCATTGAGCTTCTTGCCTCACTGACGAATCATTTATAGGAGTGGAGTTCCTCCCTGGAGGCTTACTGATCATAAGGTACAGGAACTAAACTTGCTAACTAAAAGTTCAAATATAAAAGGTAATAAGCAAGAAACTTTAGGTATGTACAACAAGTGTAAAATTCTTTAAAAACTTTCCGCACTTATAAAATGAACTTTCTCTTTGTTTCCCACAATTTGCTCGTGTTCGCGAAGTTTAAAGGCTGTCTTTGTGCATGGTATTGCAAAAATGTTTGTAAAAGTTTCTTTTGAAGTTTATACTAACCATCCAGTCATAACACTCATGTGTTAACATTTGGAAGAAACTGAACCATTTACTTCTCACTGATTGGCAATCAATAAGTCAGCAGTTTGATTATATAACTGTCAATCAGCGAAGTTAGAGGTTGGACGATGTGACCGCTATAGTGATACTGATAATGTTACTAAATGGCCTTTCTACCAAACAGCCAGTGAGGTTGGACGATGTAACTGCTATAGTGATACTGATAATGTTATTAAATGGTCTTTCTACCAAACAGCCAGTGAGGTTGAACTATAGTTATGGCCAGTGATACCGATAGTGTAGATAGCCTTTTCTACCAAACAGCCAATCAGCAAGGCTAGATGATGGACGATGTAATTGCTTTAGAGGTAACGAGTGTAAACAACCTTTCTTTGGATAATATCTTGCAGAGCTGTTAAGTTTGCCGGTAATTCAATCGAGTATATGATCGTAAAGTACAGGCCATCTTGGATGCGTGATGTAGAAAAAAGGAAAGAAAAAAGAAACGAGACAGTAGTAGTGGCCGAATCGTCCACGATTAGAAAGTCGGCGATCGTTGGCGACAGCTTTTTTTTAGCTATTATAAAGCAACAGCGAATCAGTTGGAGAAAAGAATTTCACCTTTTTCCTTTTTTAGCTTAAACCAAAAACCAAGTTGAGGTTTTGATTTTCGTCAACATGTTATTGCCGGAAATCTTGGAGGTAATCAGTTTCTATTAGCGATTAATTCAGGCTGGGGGATTATTTATATATCTATTGATAGTTTAAAGCGGCTCAGCTCACAGCTGGAAAAACATTCCAAAGGAAACTCTGGTCAATAATATTACTTCAATCTGCCGGATTGTAATCCACATTGAGTCATGTACATGTAAATCATCTTTGCTTTCTGCGTACGACTAAAAAAAATTCACTCTAAATGAAAAAAAATCGGCCCAATTTTTAAACTTCGTGTATTTTTTAAATTAAAACTATATTAAAGAATAATTTATAAAAGTTGAAGAAAAATTGACTGACTAATTGAGGCCTGAAGAATGAATTCGAAAAAAATAATCCTTATAACAATGATAGCTAGCTTTAACAATAAAATTAAAAATGGTTGGAAATTTTTAAAAATGCAGTTAATGCGTTTTCATCAATACGTTTTATTCAATATTTCAATACTTTTTCATTGTCGACATCAAAATTAAATTAACTGTAAATTAGATTATAACAAACAATTGGAGAAGGTGAAGGCCGGAAACAAATTAACAAATGACATCGCTTCAAGCCGAGACGTGAGGAATGGAAGTAGTTTGGCTGTATGTAACTGGAGTTGTGACAATAACAGCAGCCTTGATGTAGAGCTTGTTGATTGCTACTTGAGAGGAAACCCTTCAATTCACCTCCCTTGCGCCAGACGAGGTCCTCTTATCATTTTCTAACGATCCTCACTCTGTATAGGGCCTTATTACTTTATCACGTCAAGGATGGCCTTGGACTCGTGTAAAACAGTCTTAATGCATAAAAAAAGTACATTTTATTTTTTTGTTACCTTGTCTACGACTGCTTTTTTGCTCTGCCATTAAGATCAAAGTGCCGCATTTTGAATGACTTGGATCGCTCGGCGGCAACTGCCGA
>JAOBYE010234211.1:0-16737 GCA_025403585.1 Parazoanthus swiftii | reverse complement strand
CCCATAAATTTGGCTTTTTAAGAGTCCAAGTTTACGAAATTTGCACCCCCCCGACAAAAATCCTGGCTACGGGCCTGGCTACTTCTTCGGTGGACAATATGATTTGATCATGATCAAAGAGTAGCTGAAGAGAGTGCCTTCTGATCGCATCACCATGATTGTAGACTGACACGAAGCGACTTTTGCCTAATTTTGTACTCAGTTTTTTGCATTGCTTTATCATTCCGTTTTCTTTAGTTTTTTTAGATTTTCTACAACTCGTTTTGTGAGGATTTCTGTAAAGCTTAATTCACTTTTTGTATTTTCTGTAGTTTTGTACATCGTTACGAGTTTCAAATAAAATATTCCCAAACGCTTGCATGCTGTGAATTAAGTTCTCAATAGGGCACCCGCTCGCATTCATCCACAACCCAAGGCACAATTGAAGCCAATAACCTAGTTAATGCATTTAGCAGCAAGGACGAACGCTTTCCAGTAGTATTTTGCTCGCCATGCCTCCTTTTAAGTGGTAGCTTCAGTCGTATCAACGTTTCCCGGAATTATGTCATAATCTGCCGATATCTCGGTTTCAATTTAAACAGTAATCTTGAATTTTGAACCATAGCGGTTCAGCACTATATAGGGCCGTAGCTGAAGGGGTGGGGTTGGGGGGGGGCGTGCCCTAGACCCCCCTAGGAGGCTCACACCTTCGGCTCTTGGTGGTGCCGCCTCTCCCCCCCCCCCCCCAGTTTTCCAAGGCTTGCCACGGCCCTGCTATAGTTGATAAAGATTCACAATTACAAACAATATTTTGACACTTTTTTTTAAGATAACTTGGAAGGAAAAGAGATGGGAGCGAATTATTAATTTTGAAGGAATTTTTAGTTTTATTCTTTATTTAAGGTAAATTTAAAATTAATTTTTGGAGTTGATATAAATAATAGTGGACGAACGCCAGCCCGTATGTTAACCGCGCGTACCGAGGGACAGAGAAAGAGAGGAACGACTGGGTACTAATATTTGAGAATCGGGCCCCAAGGGAGTAGACGCACTTCCGGTTGCGTACAAAAAGTGCGCGGGTTCGTTTCGGTTCACCTAATCACGCGCCGGTGAAACTTTCTCGTTGGGAAATCGTTCTAGTTCGAGAAAAAATGGCAGTCAACGTTTTCACGACGGGAAATGCTCCTTCTGAGAATCTCAGTCGACATGACATGTTAGTTTGGGTGAACGAGTCGCTCTCTCTGAACATGACCAAAGTGGAACAAATGTGCTCAGGTAGGTTTCACTAGAAACTAATCGATCTTCGAAAATGCCGGTCGCAACAGTTAAAGTGAAGGCTGAAATTTGCAACCTGCTTTGGTATTTGACATCTTGACCTTAGTGATTAGATCTTTTTAACAAAATCAAGGATCTGTTTACGATCACGAAATCGTGGTTGTTTTGCCATCGAGCGAGTATTCTATCTTGTGCTTGTGCTCCCGGTTTTTGGAGCCTTTCGGCTTATACGATTCAATATCACACCTACAAAATATTAAACATTTCATCCTACCCAATACGGAGCTCTCGCTCTTCAAGAAATGACACGTCTAAAACCCGATGTTTCTGTTGCTTAATAATACGGCATATTTTTCTTCTTTTTTATGTCGAAACCTTACAGCATGCAGAAACACATTTTTACGTTGTTAGTTTGCATTAGTTGACTAGATAAATATTTTCGTCGAACGCGATCAACATTGAATATTTTAAGAAGCTGTTTCCTCATGGACCACGTACGGAGAAGCGAGATTAACTCGGGTAAAAAAAGTTGATGTTTGGAGATGAAGCCTTGCAAAGTTATGGACATTTCTCTGTTCTCAAAACACAATTGACAGATTAGCCATTAGGGAAATGGACGCATATTGAAGTAAATGCAAATTTGCTGTAACTCGGTTAATTCTGCTGGGCGGTTGAAAACCAACGTCGAGTGTTTTTTGACAAGGAAACTTTGTTTGTTCATTGGGCTCGGTAGGAAATCGTATTAAAGTATGATACAGCTGTTCGACTATTGGCCAGGCATTCTCTCCGACTGTGTCAATGTTAGTATGTATTTATGTAATTACACCACACGAAATTGAATATTTGGCAGGCAGAGTGAGAGAACGTAGTAATACAGGCAGTTACGAGTTTAAAAGCTTAATTTTCCCGTTTCTATTTTGTATTTGCTCTGTCACATATTTATGAATGACGAAATGGTTCGAGACTAAAGATTATCAATTTAAATATTTTTCACGTGTTAAATTCCTTTGTTTATTGATATATTTGTCTTCTTGATTTGCTGCAACTTGGCCCAAACTGTATTTTTAAACTTTGGGGTAATTTTGTAGTCATGACTCTGTTATGCAATATTGACTTCCAGTTTTGCCATACCTGTAATTTGGGGCTCAGCTGACATGTGACATTTTTTAGCCAGAGCAAAATTTTCAACCTTTTGAAATTTGTATCAAACTTTAAAAAGTATTAATGTGTAATATTTTGATGGCACTCCGTATTTAAAAAAATAGTTGTCAACATATTATTATCTCACTCAAACAGGCTATTTTGAGAACCAAAATTTGGCATAGAAATATTTTTTGGGGTTTGTGAAATAATTGCTGGGATGATTTTTTGGTTTGTGAAATCTGCTGGAGTTTGTGGGTGTATCTTGTTTTTGCAGTCATATAGGAGCACTTGATTGGTGTTGAAGACACATCAGAATGGTAAATAAAAAAGTCGGATTTTCGGGGTTGGTAAGGCTGAGAATCTTTTACGGGTACATACTATGAACCTCGTTCAGATCCCCCTTTATGTCAGAAAAGTAGCAAAGTGGTAGACCTTGGGATATGCTTGTATTGGGGGGGAAGAAATGGAGCCTTAGGGTCAAGGTTGTATCGCCTCTCCATTTGAATTGCAAAGGCAACCAAACTGTCAAAACAAAACAGTTCTATATAAATAATTTTACTGTAGCCAAGATTCCAGCTAAACTGTTTACATTTTAAGTGCAGCAAAGAGTTGAAATTTAGCAGTTTAAATCCAAAAATTCCTGTTGTTATTAAATATTTTTGTCTAATGTTTCTAGATTAGCAGTTTTTAAAATGACTTGAGTTACTCTCATTTTCTACACCAAGTGAAGAAAGAGAATCAGGCGCATAGGCAGTGGGTGGGCCTGGGTGCTCCAGAAACATGTGCACCTGCCCACCTTTCTGAAAAGTTCCATTCACAAATGACTAATAAGGCAAAAAGAGTATATTTTTTTAAGGACTAATGACACAAGGTCATTTCAAATTTGAGGACGTGCACCCTTCTGCCAAAATTAGCTGGCTAAATGCACCTGAAAATAGTTTGGGAAATTGAAGCACTACATGTTCCAGTTTTACAACTTTGTAATTATGTTTTGAGTCTTTATCTTTGTCCTTTTGAAATTTTTGTTGTCCAAAGTTGAAGGAAGAAAAGGTTTGAAAATGTATTTTTAGCAGTCACAAGAGACTGCCATACTTAATTGTTGTTTGTTATTGTATTTCAAAATTTAACTCTTTCTAACCAAAACAAGAGCAACACCAATGCAACACTTGTAATGTTGGTAATAAGTTCTTTTGGATCTGCTGACTTTTCATGATTGATTAGCCAAAGTTAGGTCACTTTACATCTCTGTAATTGTACTAACAAATGCAGTAACATTACTATGTTTCCTCTTTTTTGTTAATAACATCTGTCATAGGTAAATATAAACTGGTTTTTCTTCAACAGTAAGTGGCTTTCTTTTTTAAAAAACTGAAGGAAATTTTACAAAAACTTGAAATCTTTTTTTTTTTACAAACATAGCAAAGCGTACTTTGTACTTGTCCGAAATCTTTTTTTTTATGTTTTGAAAAGCTAGACTTTTTCTATGCACAAAATGAAAATATTAAACACCATAAGATGCAAAATATTGAAGTACCGTAGATTCCATTCTTTTACCGGAAATCGCCCCTCCCAAAATTTGTTTATGCGCGGACGAAGAGACTGGGCGCCATGTTACTGAGGAAGAAGTTGAGCCAAAATGGCGGTAAACGTGTTTGCCACGAGCGCTACAACAGACAATTTGAGTCGAACTGATATGTTGATTTGGGTAAATGAGTCTCTGCAGCTAACATATAACAAAGTAGAACAGTTATGTTCGGGTAAGTGCGATGTGGAGTACTTTTGTCTCGAGTTATTGTTTGTTTCTATCACCATTCTCACTTAAAATTTTGAGTTGAATGAATGTGCTGATTCTTCCAAAAGTCGTGATATATAAACTCTCTGTTTTTGTTTCCCAGGTGCTGCATATTGTCAGTTTATGGACATGCTTTTCGAAAGTAAGTTCATATACTTTTCTTTTATTTGATGGAATTTATTATCCTTCTTTCAGACGGCAGTATTTTCATTTCGGTTTTTTGACATTGAAGCAAGTTTTTGTTTTCCGTTTTTACACTTAATATATTGAAAATGGTAGCTGTCTTTTTTTGGTTTCTGATAGCAATTTATGTATGTTATTTCAGACTGTGTACCCATGAGGAAAGTCAAGTTTGGAGCAAAATTGGAACATGAATATATCGCCAATTTCAAGATACTTCAGAACTCTTTCAAGAAGTGCGGAGTTGAGAAGGTGAGTTAAGATGCATGATGCCCCCAGCGCAAAAACGTTGCCAGGAGGCCAAAATGTATGTCAAACTCTCTTTGTTTTTACCCCAACGGGATACTCCTAGAGCAGTTTAATTTAACCCTCATTTTTTGGCTTTTCTTGTGATGTTTTGGGAACCATTGAAAAAGTTTTTACTATCCCAAATTGAGGACGTGACGTAGCGCTTTATTTTGATGAGAGAATCGAAGTCGGTGTCAATCAGAAATGGAGTTCTTTGTGTTGTAAGCGTGTGGAATGTGTTCCCTTTCTTTTATTTGAACATCCTTGGCTTTATAGATTAGCTTGACCGCATTTATGTTAATAAAACTCGTGGGTAAAGTAGCTTTCACTGTTTGTTTTTATTATTCTTTTCAAGTTCTATTCAGATTCCCACTTTTGTCGACGCCCAGCCAGAAATCGTGTTTTTATTCATTCAGTGTGAGGATTTCTGAAATTTGTTCACCTAAATCGACCCGTTGTATCAACCTTCATTAACGATAACACATGTGAATAAAATACGATAATTTATTTTGCCTGTAACTGATTTTATGTGCAGTATTTGTATCAGGAAGTATTTATCTATAAGAATGCTTCGGGATTGATAAATCTGGACATCTATTTGACATCCATTTGACTAAATTTATTATTGGAATACCCACCGAGAATACCCCAAATCACCGAATACAAATTGAAGTTTGTTTACAAATCAACAACTTTTTGAAAGTAAAACTGCAGCAGTTTGTGTTGTATGTCTTTCCCCTTTGGGGTTAAATTGGGTTTTATTTTTGTTGTTGTAAAAAGTGATTAAGTATAGAATGGTGCAATGAAGGGTTGGTGTGTTTGTGGTAGTACATAACACAGAGATTAAAGAGAAAAAGTATGCTCCTTCATAAGTATGCGTGATTTTTTTATTTGGGCACTAAAAACCACAGTGACTTGATTAGTCCTGAGTGTAAATCTACTTTGAAAATAGAAATTATTGCTGTAAGTCTTTATAAGCGTTTTGGTCTTTGTTAAAAATTTCCCAGGTCCATTTCAGGGAAGGGGGGGGGGGGGGTGTAAGGGCAGTTGAAGTCTTCTTGAGAAAAAAAGCTCTTTTAATTTCAATATTCACTTCGCACTGTTGAACCTCTCAGTACAGATATTTCTATAATATGGACACCACCCTATTATATAGAAACTTTGTTAAGTCCCAGCAAAACCATCATTTATTTACTTTTTAATACTTCTACACAGGTAGTCATTTTTGCTGTTTGACATACTTGTCAGTGGGACAACTGTTTTGTTCTATACTTGCCCTTATGAAATTTCTGGTGAACAAGGTATCTTAAAGTCATAACAGATCTGCTAATTGTCTTTTTTGAAGATAGCTGATAAGCATCAAACGTCAATTGACAAACTTAAGTATCTGCAAGCAGGGGTTCTTAAAATACCATTTAAGTGCATTATGAAGTTAAGTGATGTTATTATTAACAGTTTATCCAACATAATTGTGAGGTACCTCAATAAAAAGGACTCTTTAATCTCTAATTCGGACACTTTCTCTGTCCCCTCCATGTCTGAATTAAAATAGGTTTGACTGAACTGCAGTTATTTTTCAATTTTTTTTTTACATGCTTGATATCAGTTTTAACCAATAACATGTGTGACATTCATTACGTAATGAGCTTTGCTGTAATACCATTATTATACCCTTTCAGCCTGAAACTTAAAGCTGATATGTTTTTGTTACGGTTCTTGACATGATAGAGATTTTACTAATTGATTGATCAACTTGTTGGATAATGTTAAGAATAGTGTTTTTTTTTAAAAAAATATCTTTCTTTTTCATATCATTTGGTATGTATAGAAGAGACATTAAATTGTATCAAACCTTTTTTGCCTAAAAGACTACTAATGTTTGTCAGGTTTTTTCAACTGTGTACTGTGTTTTCTGTAACTTATATCTTGTTTTTGAGCTACATCACAAGTGCTGAAATGCCAAATACAGGCAAACTTTGCTGATGACCTTTCTGGGATGAATGTGATTAAACCAGTATGCATTTCAAAATTTTAGAATAAATAACTGCTGAACTTAGTGATTTGTTGTAAAGACAAGTTGTCTTCACAGCCTAACCTCAACAAAATGAAAAGAGAATGAAATGGGAACAACAGAAGCTCTTTGTTAAATAACGGTCAATTCTGTAATTTAAACCCAAGATCATTAAATAATAATTATCTAGGTTTCTTAAAACAAATATTGTTTTATCTATTTATCTACCAGGTCCCTTTTCATGATCACAATAAGAATTTTAGTTCCTAGCTGGGCTCTCACCCAGGTGGCTATCTAGCCATAATGTGGTCCCCAGTCCCATTTAGGTGGCTATCTAGCCATATTGTATGTCCCAGTCTCACCCAGGTGGTTATCTTGCCTCACTTTCACTCAGGTAGCATTCTAGCCAAAATGTAGGCCCCCATCATCCAGGTAGCTATGTAGTTATAATGTAGGCGTCAGTCTCTGGCCATAAAATATTGTCTCACTCTCTTGCTCAAATAGCCATCTAGCCTTTTTGTAGGTCATGCACTCACTCAGGTGTCCGTTTAGCCCAGCTTCACTTTCTGTTACCCCAAATTGTATGTTTTACAATTATGTTTATTTCTTTTCATGTATTGTATGTTACTTTCTGTTACCCCAAATTGTATGTTTTACAATGATTCTTACTTCTTTTCTATATGGTATGCAGTCAATTCCAGTGGAAAAGCTTGTGAAAGGAAGGTTTCAAGATAATTTTGAGTTTCTACAATGGTTCAAGAAATTTTTCGATGCCAACTACAGCGGACAAGCTTACGATGCTGTAGCTGCAAGACACGGCCAGACAGACTCTGATATACATGTGGTGAAGAGAAAACCAGCCGGTATGGCATCCAATGGAACTGCACCAACAGGTGAGTCTATTAACGATTACTGTGCTATCATGGGTTACAAAACAGTGTGCCACATGTCGCAAGCACAGCTCTTACTCTGCCTATTTCATCTCCATACTAGTTTGCGAATCCTCTTGAAACCCCAGGCTACCCAATCCTTAATTTTAATTAATTTTGTTAATTTTAAATGTTGCTAGTTAAAATTATTGACTATTTATTATCAATTTTTATTTCAAGAACATAGGTTATAAAAACTTAACAAATGTAAATCTAAAAATGAAATTTAAATAAGCTTAACAAATTAAAAAATTTGCCCAAACTGGTGATGTCAAAAGCACTCATTTTCTGTACCCCTACATTTTTTACTGGAATTGATGCTGGTTGTTTGGGAAAAAACCTATTGCTCAAGCTGAAATAAAGTTGGGAGTTTTGAGTCAATAAAACACTCACAAAGTGTGTTGAACCAATTATAAATTATTATTAAAAGCTCTTGTATTTATGGTTCATACCACCTCAGGAATGCGAGGACCATCAGGTAAATCTTCGATGGCAAGCAGAGGTGTAAGCAAACCTGCCCCTACACGGACAGCGGCACCAGCTCGAGGAGCAGGAGGTGGTGGATCCAGTGAGAAGGATGCACAGATTAAAGAACTTGCATCACAGGTCTCTATATAAATAAATAATTTCAGGTTGATAACTAATTTGGTAGTGATGATGCTAATTGTCAGCTCGCAGTTCCAATCTGAAAAGGTATGAAATTTGACTTAATTCTTACAGGTGGCAGAATTCAAGCTTACAATCGAAGGACTGGAAAAGGAGAGGGATTTCTACTTTGGAAAACTACGAGACATAGAAATGTACTGTCAAGAACATGAAAATGATGAAGGGTTGACGTCACAAGATGTTTTCAAGAACGTGTTAGGCACACTTTATGCTACAGACGTAAGTTAAGTCCAATTTAAACATTATTTTACAAGTTCTTTAGTTACCTTGTTTATCTCCGTGGATTTCTCAAGAAACTGGTCCAATGCAATAATGTGGTACACTGCAATTGCTTATAATACTAATGAGTAACTTGTTGTTCTGCTGCAAGACAGTATGTACATGTAATTACGATGTATTGGTAAGTTACTTTACCAAGGTTATTACAGCCACTTGGTCTCATTTATTGGCTGTTGTGTACACATGAACAATATGACTGTATAATTATGTGTTGTTACATGTAGAGGATTTTGTATTTAGAATAGAAGAATAGTTGCCTTAATTTAAACACAATACAAAATCTCAGGGTAGTCCCTTCAGGCACATAGCGAAAGCATCCCTGCTATCAGTAGGAGCCCTGAGTTATGAAGGAAGCTCTTGTCTTCAAATCCAATATTATTTTGTCAACTTTTTTTCCTAGTTTAACTTTTTTAACAGTTACAGTAAGTTATTTTTTTTTATGTCAACTTACATTTCATTTCATTTCTTGCACCACTTTCATAGTTCTTGAATTGATAACTGAACTATTTTATTTATTTATTTATTTATTTATTTTTACTTTGTTTGTAAGTTTTGCATGCATGTTTCCCCGTGTATGAGGTTTGAAGGCCGCACCAAGCCACCATTTTACAAGCCAATTTACTAGGATTAATGAAAAATCTGCCAGAAACACCACAGGGATTTTGTTCCTTCTTGAAATACCTGTAAATGGCAAATTGGAAAGAGTTTTATCATTATTTTTTTGTGGTTATTTTGGAATGAAACATTATTTAGTTTTCTTGTTAATTAATGGAGTTTTTCTGTTTAGCCACAAGACAGATCCGAGAGTTTGGATAATGTGCAGGTATTTTTGAACACATTGTTGACAAAACCTATCACAGATGCATTCGTGGTATTTTTAGCCATTCGTACGTGATCATAGCAAGATTTTATTCAAGGTGTTTCTGTCATGTATCAATTCTACTTTTTATTATTGGATTACATATACGACAAACTTTTGCAAGTTGAAAATAAATATATTATAATTATTAGATACATATAATTAAAAACTAAACTTGAGTTTCTAATATAAATAAGTACTACCGGTACTTTAACTTTTGACCTGCTAAATTCTCAAAAATCAAAAGTTTTCACTTTTTCAAAAAATAAAATAGTGTTATATCTTATTAAGAATCATCAATAAGACGGACTTGTTGTTGTTTTGGTTTAGACAACTTGTTCAAAAGTTTGGTAAGTTGCTTTTGATTTTTGAAAAAAATATTTGCAGCAGGGCAGGGTTAATGACTGTACAGCTTTTTGAAATAAAGGAGAATATACAGTACCTAGCGGGTATTGACAGACTTGGTGTGGCCTTCAGCAACAAATTGTGCTGATTGTGTGGAAAGGACAGTGGTATCTTCAGTAATGTTTTTTGAGATACATTATTTTGTTTAACAAGTTTGTAATTATTTATCAGTTTTACAAAATTTTCACCTGAGTTTTATGATAATAGTTCCAATTGTTTCTTTATTACCTACCTTCTCTTTGTTATAGGTCAACAGAGTTGTGTGTAATAGCATTGCAGATATATAATTATTAGATAATTATAGACCATATGCATAATACGCCCCATTGGCCATGAGAAAAAACTTTGAATCGAGGCTGGTAAGGTAGAAATACAGCAAATGTATGAAAATTTGAAAACTGACCTCAACTTGATGTTACTGTTTATGGCCACTGGGGCATATAATGCATTTGGTCTATGTTTTGAACAAAGATATGGGGTATATAGAGTATTGTGCCAGACTGAAGCTGGTTTACTAGACAACAGAATAATAGTTCTTGTAAACAAATTTAATCAGTCGAATCACAGACTTGTAGACATGTACTCAACATTTCATGGTTAGACCAGCACCAACACAACTGCCTACGTATGTATGTGCAGTACAACTCTCTTTTTGCACATAATAAATATGTACAGCACAGCACTATTATTGTGTATTATGTACAGTTGTAGCGCTCTGTTAAATAAATGTACGTTTTTGTACAGTACATGTGCATGGTTGTACAGTGTAGTTCTTTTAATGATTGTGCATAATTATGTGTGTGCATACAACTCTCTTAATGTGCATACATGTATGTGAAGTACATAACTTTTGACTTTTAGATTATGTATGCATGAATTTTTGTGCTGTAGAAATAATAAAGTTACTTTAGTTAGCACTTACCTACTTACTTTGTACTTACTTACTTGCTTACTTACTTACTTACATACTTACTTAATACTTACTTTGTACTTACTTACATACTTACTTACGTACTTACTTACTTGCTTGCTTGCTTACTTACGTACTTACTTACTTACTTACTTTGTACTTGCTTGCTTGCTTGCTTACTTACTTACTTACTTAACTGTGGTAAAGCTGGTTGTTCTGATTTTCACCTGTCAGATCTTCTATCATTGTCTTCCTGTGCATGTATAGCTGATCTTAGTTTTAGGAATTTGTTTCGATGTATTTTGTGGTGCAGTGTGGCATAGTGTATAGGACTGTAACTTCTAGAGTGCAGCTAGTTGATTTCAGTTTATGGCTTAAGTAGTTTGTGAATACCATATTACTAAATGTTCAAATAATAATTTCAGTGTTACCGAACTTTATGAATCTAGCTTTTAAGAGAGAGAGGGGAGAGAAAGTGAGAAAAATGAAGGTAGGGGACTTGGGGCAAGTTCCCCCTCTTTATTTTCTCGCTTTCTCTCCACCCTCTCCCTTTAGTGCTTATTTGCTACATGTACATAGGCTAGTTTCGCTGACAGTTGTCTAGGTATTTATTGGAATTGCTTCCTTTAACTGTGCAGTAACAATGTCATTGGAGGAATCCTTTGTTGCTAAAACATGTTTTCATTGAAAATGTTTTGTTTTTAGTTTGTTTTAAAGAGTTGTATTTTATCTTGGGGGGGGGTATTATTACTTTGATGGCTCAAATGGATTTTGCACCACATACTGGAAATCTTCACAGTGAAATTGTAATCATCAGTGAAATTCAAAGAATGATATGAACAAAACATGTTTATTTTATAAGTATGTATGACTTGAACTGCCATAAAGATGTGCAGAAACTGCTATATGGATGAGGAATCTTTACTTTAAACCCACTGAGGCTGGAAAGCGAGTCTGTAAGCATTGCAACCAGTGGAAACTACCGTAAATATAATATGAAACTTGACTGTGTATTTTCTAATGTTTTGGTCACCTTTACCACCCAGGATGGATTTGCTGCACCAGAAGATGAAGGCGTTCCACAAGAAGAGCAGGATGAATACTAAGGACATAATACAGCTTGTTGCAATTGCAAGGATTCCAAATGGACTGGTGCGATAAATTCACTGACAATAGTCCAGAGGTTGGACATTAAAGACATTTCATACTTGTACAATTCTCCAACACTTGTGATCACAATAGCTACTGGTTGTTATGTCTTTGTCTGTTACTTTTACTGCATTAAATTGTGCTTTGGCTCCTGTGTATCGTCAGTAGAGGTTAGAAGGAATGTTCTAGATACCAGAAGCTGTTTTGTATTTTTGCCCATAAGTTAGGTCATGTTTTTCAAACTTTCCATTTGTTGATTCAAAATACTGAACCAAGCAAGCAAAGTAACTCTAAATATATTCATTACTTACTTTCTTGAATCTGTGTGAAAAAGTCTGTTTAAGTTTTGAGCAGCTGAGAAAATGCCATTACTACATCATTTCTGGTTGAAAAGCCCAGTCAGGGTTCCACATTTTTGTTCTCACCACAAAGTGTCAACTAATTAAACAATATCTTGCTTGGTGCAATACATATTATGCAAGTATTGACAAATCTGACATGAATAATGAGTCCCCCGGACCGAAACAAGATAAACTGCGCAGTAGATTTAAACTCGTTAACAGTTAGAGAACAACTTGAATTCGTTTGTACTAAACTGCCCAACAGAAAGTGCGTTGTTTGGTTTTGCTTCATAAATGAGCTTTTTTTTCTACAAGAACGTTTAGTTATTAGTTCAGGGGGACTGGAAGAGAATCAAAACTGCAGGTGTATACACCAATCAATTTAAACATGGAGGTGGTGACATGTCGGAATAACAACTGCACATGCATGCAAGGTAGTAAGAGAAAAAAGCTGGCCCAATTTCCAAGATGGTGTCTTGGTGAAGTGAAGTGTGTAACTTTTTCGACCAAAAATTTATGCGACCAACTCTTTACAGTGGACAAAGAAAAGCAAGATAAGCAAACCTGGTGTGATAAAACCCTTAACTTTTATATATGTTTCTTGGGTTTTGCAATTTGTGACGTTTTTCCGACATGTCGGAGGTGGCGTTATTCCAGGATACAGTACCTCCTCAGGGGACTGGGGTAGAGTTAACCTGCCTCCTTTCACCAGTCCTTCTGAAGTGGAATTACTTGTAGTTGTTGAAGAAAGAGTTACATTTGAAGCAGGTTATTTGTATGTTTTTATAGATGGTGGATTGAACAAGGAATTTTCCATGGACTTTTTTAGGTAGAAAAGTTAGTAAAAATCGCACACTGTTCGGTAATGAGACAAGTGACCTGGTAAAAGAATGTTAGTTGTAGATGCAGTGATTTCTGAAACTGTACGTTTAACACTCGGGCAAAATGAGGCTCCTTTTATTTTGGTTTTGAATGTGTGAACCCAGAAACTTCTTCCGTAATGGTGTCATTCACAGAGCGCCAAGCTTAAAATTGGTTTGAGTGAGAGACATTATTTGAATTTTCAGCATTGAACCACCAGTGCATCTTTCTGATGGAATGTTGAAAGATTCTATAACTGTTCTTACTCTGTAAGTTTAAGGGGTCACATACTTTACCCCAGGTAAGAAAATCCAAAATCTATCTGAACGATTCAGTATTGGAACTAGGAATTCAAATCAGATTTTGTAATCCAAAGATTGACTTCAATATTCGGATTGTTTATGGATTTTCCACATTTGGTGAGTTGTATGAGGCAATTTAAGGCAGTTTACCTTGTTTAAGCTTTCCTTTTCATAATGCCAGGAGAAAATAGGGCATTCGTTTCTTTAAAGTGCCCGGTCCGTCTTGATAAGTGAATATCACGTGGGTTGCCTCTGTAACCATCCATTTAGCGGTTAGGACTGAACTGTGGAAAGTTCTGGATTTGACATATTCGCAATGTAAAGTATTATGAAGTGCATGTAGAGTAGCTTATTGATTACCAGCAACTGCTGACTTTTGCAATTAAATGTGTGGAAATGTTTGCCTACATGCAGATACAATGAAAAATATTGTAGTGACAAAGGCCAAGTTAGTAGTAGTACTGATTTAATCAAAGCAGTGAAGTTTACTGTCTAAAAAACCAACATTTTATTTGACAGACAATAAACGAAATTTATGCTAAGTGGTGTTTTCATATTCACTCGAAGAACAAGGAGGAGGGAAGTGGCGACTGAATTGAAGAGCGGAGTTTGTCCAATTTACAGATCTTTCAAAACTGGGGGTTTTTTTGCTGGAAACGTTTGGTATTTTGGCCCCAATCCCCACCCCCTTCACGCAAAAAACATGAACAAACAAACGAGTTAGGCAAACTAAGAAAGGGAAACAGGAAGCTCAGAATTTCTTGACGTTCGCGTCCTAGTTGGCTTAAGGTCCCTAATAATACTGAGTCCTACAGTTTTGGAAGATGCTGTGGTTTTATATTCACAAAATGTTTTACAGTGCAAAATTACTCAATGCAGATTGGCTAAGAGCGAGGGCATTTTTTTCTTAATTGAGGGCAAAATTTCCTCGCTGCGATTGGACACTGGTTACCTAGCAACGCTTCAATTTTAATGGTTTTGCAGTCAACACGCGCGCTGTATTTTGCCCGTTTATATCAAACATGTAATTTGGGAAAAAAACTGAAAACACTCGTGAAATTAATCCCAAATTTTACTCGGCCCCATGTGAATACCTATACTTATCTCGAGAAGTTAACGTCACGAATGTATTGGAATAAAAACACTGTTTCCTAATTTTTATCGTAAACGATAATATTTACAACTATCTGTTGTCGTGTACAAAACTAGTTCAGTATAATGGCTATTTCGCTTGTCCGTAAAACCCCGCAGCTGTCACTTTCGGGAGTTTTTTTTATTATAAATAACGAATGATTCAAAACCGGATGACACAAACACGTGATACGAGTATAAGAAGGTTTATTGAATATTTTGATTACACAGGTAGGACTTTGGCGGTAGAAATACCACTAAATGAAGCGAAGAAGTAATGATACGTGCCATAAAACCCCCGTTTCATTTTTTAAGCTTTTTGTATCAACTCTATTTTGAACAGCAAGTTGAATAAAGGTTCCTGCAACTGAAGGAATCAGAGAACTTTGAAGACCAGCATTGAAAAGATTTACGACACTTGTTACCTGCAGCTCTAGTCTTTTAATATTTAAACAGAAAATTGAAAATTTACTTGATGTAACACAAATAAATACATCAACGAAACTGCAAATAAACATACTATATGAAATGAAAATTAATAATGGCAAAACTTTAAGCTACCGAACAAAATTTGGAGTTTGACCTAAAACATACATTATCATTCGTTCGTGTAAAAACTTCAGAAGTAAGACACGAACTGCGTCAGATGGAAACTGACGACGGAACAGTAACCTAAAATCAAAGAGAACAAAGCTGCTGCTTGGCTTAACTTTTGAGAGTGAGAAAGTCGACCAGAGAAGAACTGTTTGACAGTTCTTCGAGTGACTTTACAATTTCAAACGGTGAATATCAACATTAACGAAAGAAAAAAAAATTCAAACGCTCTTACAAAAGAACAACTTCTACTGAACACAATGGCGTGAATGCTACGCAGACACGACACGTGGGGTGCGTTGTTTTGGTTTACTTCGAAACGGGGGTAACACAATTCACTCTGAACTGAAGGTGGAGTAAGCCAGAGTATTCTGTTTTTGGAACATACCAAAAAACGCTCGCCCTCAAAAACACTCTTTGCTTGCCACTCCCCCCCCCCTCTCAGAACCCGTGTAACACCCCTTTCTGCAACTTGCTCCGTAACGAAACACGACTTGTAAATAAATTCCTAGGATTAATGAGGAGACAGGGCTTCCTTGTGCATCTACTATAACAGGGTTCGCACGGGTAATGGAAAACCTGGAATGTAATGGAATATTAACAATTCGTTTTCCAAGCCTCGAAAGTCTGAATTTTGATTTGGGTCATAAAAAGTCATGGAAATTACCGTATAAAACATGGGTTAGTTAACTTAGATGAGTGAGACGAAACAGAAACTCGTCATATTTCACTTATGGAAAGCTAGATTCCCATGATATTAGACGTATTGGTAAATACATATTAGTATTTTCTTAAGACTAGTTAGCAGTTATCTTTCTTGAAAATATTTACTATGCTGGAAAAATTTCATATCGAGAACAGTTTTTGATAAATTGCAAAGAAACAGATGGTCAAATTTGGTCAAGGAAAACTGCTAAAGGTCATGGAAAAAATCATGGAACTTCACGAGGTCAAAAGAGTATACGAACCCTGATAACAAAGATAAATGAATGAACAGCACGGGGGCATCAGGCCATAGGTGATCCTTGTGCAAGTGTTACAGGATCAGCAGTGATCAGTTAACCAGCTTGGGGAATCACAAGCTTCAGCGAGTTATTGTGCATCTAGTATAATTAAGATAAATGAACAGCTAGGGAACATTGCGTTACAGATGAACCTTGTGCATTAATTACTAAGTTTCAGTAGTCATCAGCAGACGAGCCTGGAGCTCCCAGAGCCCCAATGAGTCCTTGCGCAGTGTTGAACAGATTTATCGGCGAACTACCGTCTGTAATGAGAGTCGACTTCAAACCAAGAGATTTGAGAAGTTTGACCTGCAAGAATTAAATTATTATCATCGTCAGAGAAGTTGGTTAACTCTGATATGTAAGAATGCGACCAGAGACAAGTGGAAGAGAAACCGGGAAAGAAAAAAACAAACTGCCCCAAGTGGGAATGTAATCCCTCCCTATCCCCAATCCGAATCACATAGCAGGAGCAATCAAACCAACTGACCCAACGAAGCAACCATAGTGCCTGAACCCCGGGGGGGGGGGGGTACTTCAGGGTGAAAGTGGTAGGGATGACCGTCGGAAAGCTCGAATTTCTACCCTAAAAAATACCTAGTGGAAAAAAAATTTCACCCTAAAAAATACCCCTCGCTT
>JAOBYE010233989.1:0-16741 GCA_025403585.1 Parazoanthus swiftii | reverse complement strand
GACGAGGCTAACGCTGAGTAAATGAGTCTGTAGTCATTGTAATCAGCGGCAACTACGAATACGAAACTGGTCTATTATACAGCATTTCTACCAGGCACTAAAGTCAAGTTCTACAGTGTATCAGATACCTCTGCAAGCAGAACAATTCGCTTTCCATCCGGCCAGATAATATGATCTACTTGTGTTCTAACTTTCTCCCATGTCAGGTCGGATGTTCTCAAACTTGCCTGTTAAAACAGGGGATTTATCCAAGCATTAGTAGGTAAAGAAAATGAAGTGAAGGGGGGAGGGGAGGGGGTGAAACTGGGCACTAAATAGTATAGACTCAGACCTTAGTACCAACCCTGTGATCTAAACAGGGCTTAAAATAACTTTCACATGAAGGCCAGTCATGTTGACTGGGCAAACTGATCTTAGTTCGGGACTTGTCTCAACTTTGGCCAGTCAATATTATAAAAAAGAAATTACAAGGTTATCACAATATTAAAACAAAAATATTATTCAGTAAAATGTTTTTGCAAATGCCAGTGAGTAGACACACATAGCATCAATGGCACTGATTGAAATCAAATGTGTACTCTCAGTCATCAAAACACCAAACACATGAATCACTCATTTGATTATCTCAACAACAGTTTATCCAAGTTGCTTCAGGTTTTTTAAAAAAAGTGGAAAATGCATGACCACCAGCAATGGAATGTTTTGTCCAGTCAAGTCACCATTCTTAAGCCCTGCTAAAGATTAAGAAAATAAGGAGATTTGCATAAAAACTCCAACTAAACAAAGTTCAATGTTAACACTTCTGACAAATTTCAAAACAAAGATTCCAGATCACTTGGAAGCTCTGAAGATTGATACAGCTGGATATAAAAATAAATGTTAATCCTTTCCTGAGCCACTGAAGTGGCTCATAAGGCCGGCACTTAGTTCCAGTTTCTGTAGTGCTAAGCAGATGAGAATCTGTGACTCCCCTGGACAGGACACTAGTCCATCATAGGTTAGCCCCCAGCAGAAGCTGGTCCTCATTTATACAGCTGGGTTGACTAGAACAATCAGGTAACACAGTGGTCAAGTCAGGGTTCAAACTCACAACCTTTAGGTTAGGAGTCAGACATGCTAACCACTCGACCACTGTGCCGCCAACTGACATTGCTGGCTATGATTCCCAAGAACTACTTAAAAGGATTCTGATGTAAGATTCCCTGGATAAACTAATGAGACTGTGAGCTAATATAACCCAAACTGTGAGAGTTCAAAAGTCTATTAACTCCTGTTTGGTGAAGGTAGATGGAAGTGATCTGATTTAATTACCTTCAATCTACCTTCACCAAGTTAAGAACCATTAATCAAGTCTTTCAAATGCTATGTAGATGTCAGCTTACCACATCAATCTCTGTATTTGAATGCCCCATATTGCAAACAATACAACCATTCTTCAGTCTGTCCATGTTTTCTCTCGTCACAACATGCTTATTTCCTATGAAGAGAGAAGTGAAACAGTTTGAGAGTAACTTGCAAAAACAACTTCTACAAGTAAACAAAGGTTGTTTACAAATAGTTGAAAAGTTGGGCAAGAACATTACACACAAACAAACAAATCACCAGACAGAATACATTTATTATTGTTGGTGCATTTTGAGGGCTTTTCTTCTTATTATAAGAATACCTTAATGTGCCAATATTAATAATTAATGTAAACATTTGAAGGCTATGAAATAAAAACAAAAAACATAGATGTAACTATTCAAATAAAGGCTAAAGGCACAGGTTTTACTACAGCTGTAACTCTCTCAACCTCAAACAAAGAAAACAAAGATGTGTTGCTTAAAAATTAATTTCCTAAATGGAACCCATACATGTACTATCCATTTTAAACAGTTTGAGAGAATTTTGCTATCATACTGATTAGCCTTCAGAAAAGTGGTGCTGTCATCCTGTTACCTGAAGCTGCTCCCTTTACGACGAAAGATAGACAGATTTCATGTGTGCAATGTTCCAAAAGTTACAGTAAAACACGTGCTGAAAAATCTATTTTAAAACTACTTTGGCTTGCCACGAATCACACTCCACAGGCTCTTTGAAATGGATTATATGCCTCTCAAAGACAGTTCTGCTATTAGCGAGTGAAAAATCCAACACTAGGCAAACTATGCTTAACATTTTGATTGGGTGTTATGTTTTCTCTCGTGTACAAGTCGGGTTTGATTTTTTGGGTCAATTTTCACGTTGTAAAAATCCGACTTATACATGAGTAATACGGTATCCAAACTATTTGACAATCCAGACTTTTTTCCTCTGGTCCTGTTTTTTCATGAATATTAATTACTTGTCATCAGAAAGCTCAAAGTCGCAAATAGCCCAATAAATCCTTTTAAAAGACTGTTGAAACAGCATCTCATCTTTGTTCACAAGTGCAATGAGACAGAGAAACATTCTTATGTGTTCAGCTAACTTCTGATTGGCTCAGCTGTTTTGTAACCAAGAGAATTTCATGCTTGCTAAGTTCATGAAGAAATTTTAGTTACAGTTGTTGGACATTCTAAACTGAATGTAGCGATGAGGAATGCAAAGGTGAGAGCAAGAAACCAGTATACAGCAGATGTTTCAGAAAATGCTTGTCATGGATGGAATAACAGAACAATATAACCCTGTGCAGTTATCACAGCTAAGACAAATGATGAACTTTGTGATCAATCATGCTACAAATTTTTGAAGCAAACAAAAAGTATTTCCTTGCTGTTCACATGTTTATCATTCTATATCTTTTGATTACATTGGCATCTAAATAATATTCATATTTTTTATTATCCAGGCTTGATTATCCTGACAATTAACCAAGGTCCTAATTGCCCAGATAATCGAGACTTGACTGTAGCCTTTTTCACCAAAAAGAATGTTTGGGTTCCAAGATTCTACCAACTAGAATGATCACTTACCTGTACAAGTGATAAGAATGTCAATTTGTCTAACAATTTCTTCAATTCTAGTAACTCTAAAACCATCCATGCTGTAAACAATAAAAATAAGCAGTTTTTAGGTTCAGAAGCACCATGTATAAAATATTATATTAACTTGGCATATATTTGCTGACCAAGACTAACTATAAAAGCTAGTGCTTTGTTAATATCTAATAGGTAATTTGTTTTATATGTTTACGCTTGAATAGTTAAAATTACAACAACAAGAAACTTAACAAAAGTTCACTTTGTACATCTGGAATTTGTATCAGTTAGAGAATCAGTGCATCAAGTTATTAAGACAGTACAGTGTTTAGACTTGAACTTCTTCTCTGATGAGAAGTAACCCAACTCACCACGCTTGTAGGGCACAGATGGGATCAATCTCTGTAACATACACTATAGCACCCAGACCTTTCAAGGCTGAACAGCATCCCTTTCCAACCTGCGAAGTCACAGTCGCCCAAGTTAGTAAGTACAGCCTTTAAACAAGGACAGCAAGTAACTCAGATTGATACGGTCTGGCCAGCCAAAATAATTGGTTCTGGCAAGTTTATCGGGAAAGGTTTAGTCACACACATATATATTTTCCCCACTACAATTCTTTAAATTTCAGTGATTCAGCTGACTGAAACATGAGAACTGAGTGGCTCTGATCCATGTGCAGGGCCAATCTGGCCAGATCCAGTTTCGAGAACTTGTGCATTCCATGTTTGGACCTGCTAGACCCAAAAAATAAAAAGCCACCAAAATACTGTTGTTTAATCAGGGTTGCCTTTTCAGTACATCTGCTGATATCATTAAGGGCCCTAGTAACAAATATCACTTTGCCACTCCTCTTGAAAAGTGTGCCATTCCTTAGAGTGTCCTGTTAGAACACCAAAACAAGACCCTCCGTTAAATGGCCCTGTTCATTGGCAGTGTGAACAAAGAGGCCTTCAAATAATTCAACCCTCTACAAGGTTATGGATTAAACTGGAAACATTGTGTTGGCAGTCAGAGATCTGACGAACTGACACCATGTTTCAAAGCTACAAGCAAAGTTTACTCACCTCACCATAACCACAAACCAGAACTTGCTTTCCTCCAAACATTACATCTGTAGTTCTCTTTAAACTATTGATAAAAACAAACAAAAAAGTTTTGATAATAGACAAATTTCAATATATATTAAAACTCAGCCTGAAACAAAAGACATTAACACAAGGCTCTGGGGAATAAAATTAATATAAAGTTTGTATGGATTATTCCCCAGAGCCTCATTTTGATGGCTTTTGTTTCAGGCTAAATTTTGGTCTGTCAGGTTAAGAATAGATAAATGTTTAGATTTACAAAAATTAAGAATTGAATAAATAGAAATATAAGCATTAAAACATAACTGACACAAAATTAAACAAAAAGAAAAGCAGTTACAATTTCTAAACAGTGGCCACAAACCTGTCTAAAATTGATTCCCTACAGCAGTACAAGTTGTCAAACTTGGTCTGCAGAAGAAAAATAAATGCCAGTTATGACAAGTGCACATACAGTATATTTTGATAAAGTAGCAGCAAGTTTTAGAACATTTTAAAAAATAATTACATTAATTACATACATACACACACACACACACACACACAAACACAAACATACATACAAAAACACATATTTACATACACACATGCATAGTACACACACATATACAAAAACACAGTGACACATAGTTTACATGGTTATATTCTATTTTAGTCAATAAATGTCAAACTCCTAAGAAAGTACAAAATCTGATAATTCAGCCATGAAATAGCCCCTTCAACAGTTATTGCACAAGTACAAAAAATAAACGATACTAAAAAATGTATTACACTGTCTAGATAGTGTCCTAAATATTTTGAACAATCACTTAATTGCTTATTGAAACAGAAACCAATAATTTGTTGTAGAATTCCACACACTAAGGATCTATTCTTCATTCCTTGTTATCTTCTCAGACAACTAACCTTAGTAACTGAATCATTAACATTCATTGCTGGGACAGTGAGTTTGGCTTGTTTTGACAGCTGGTAGAGTCTGTGAACTCCTGTGACACTTTCCTCTACAATTCCTTTCAAAGTGTTAAATGTGCCATTAAATTTCTTATACATGAGATGAGTAGAATCTCCACCATCGTCCAGGATCATGTTCGGCTGCCAGCCTGGTGCTGTGATACACTGCTCTATACACCACCAGAAGTCTTCTTCAGACTCGCCTTTCCAGGCAAAAATTGGATAACCTGCAAAAAATGTAAAGCACAAGCCTTTAGCACAAGTGCTGTGTTCAATTCTCCTTAAACAAGAGTCTTTCAAAATCAGATAAACTTGACCAAAGCTTTTGTAAATAAAAAATGATTCGATAAATACAAATGGCATATTTCTAAACTTTAATTCATCCAGACACTGCTTTGTCATATTGACACGTTATATGGAATAGTTAATGGCAGAGTGAACACCTACAATGAGCTAAAAAAACTTTCATTGGCAATAAACTTGCCATAGCTCTTCTGGATATTCCAGTTATGTTCTACTCTCAACAAAAGATCCAATTGTGTACTTGTCTATAGATGGTTAGGTTTATCTCAATGATTGGGGTTATTTATATTGTGTTTGTAACCAAGGGCATCTCTTGTCCTCAGAGTAGAAGGTGACTCAGATAGTTATCTGATATATTTTCCAATGATCATTTTTGTCCCTTTCAAGCTAGAATAAGCCAATTCTTGAACATCCATGGCAAAACCTTCACAGTTTGGAGACCATTTATCGCAACATGCTTGTCATAATGCCTCAATTTTGTGCTGAGTATTTGGCAAATTTAATTCAAAATGCATAATGCACCATGTGTGAAAAAAGTGTTTTGTCTTGGTTCGAGAAGACCAATGATTGACACACTGACAGACTAGATTTAGAATATCAATTTGACAAAATAGCAAATGTCAGTGCAAACCCAATTATGATCAAAATTTTAAATTTCATCAAATTGATTGGTTTGGCCTAGTCATGGAAATATGACAAATATCTGTTAATCTATTCGGTCTTTGTATATCCTGGTTCAGGGTTGATCTCAATTTCCTTACCTGCTTCTGCCATAGCAGCTGCAACTTCATTCTGTTAAAACAAACACACAAAAAATATAAGATGAACTAACCTTGAATTCATGAAAAAACTAAATAAATAAACTAGAAGTTTTAAAAAATTTAAAAACACATTTTTTGGTTTTGATTCCTCCTCACTGTGATCCACTGACCTGTGTTGAATAGATGTTACAGGCACACCATCGCACTTGAGCACCAAGGGCAGATAATGTTTCAATCAGAACCTATATAACACGAGGCAAGAAGTCTTTTAAGAGAGGAGATATTACTATATATACACTTTGACCTTACATCTATATTCAGAAAGATTACCCCTGCCCCGATTCTAGAAATTACTTTATATATAGAATAAATAAGAAAAAAATTGTCAACATCTTTAAGTTAGTGTGAAGAAAATATATGAAAAATTATTGTCTTGTTTATTGACAGTTGGAAGACAGATTGGATAAAGGTTGATACAATACAACTAAAAATAAAATCTTAGAATTTGGTGTTGAAAAGTCTTGAATTAAAGATAAAATGTAAAAAAAGGTTAAAAAAAATTAATAACATCGTTTTTTTCCAAACAGACAAATTTAGGGCTCGAGGGTCAATAAACCATGATACTAAAAAACATCATGGCCTTTTTTAACTTGGTTGGCAGTCAGAGATCTTACCAATTATGCCAACCTAACACACAATTTTGCATTAAAATCTCAGATTCTAACTTCGGTTGATGATATCTTGTACTTTTTCTGTGTTTTTCTAAGTTTTAAAAAAAATTGCAAGTGTTCTAGATGGAAACATTTTTGCTGGTATAGGCCAGCACACTTTAATGATACTAAAAGTAGTTAGAAAGACATACTGCGGCCTGCGCAGTTACATGAGTGCAGCCAACAATCTTAGCGCCTTCCAGTGGCTTGTCGTTACAGTTTCTCTTTCGCAACAGCATAAGACCAGGCATTTCTGAAACATCAAACAATACAGCACTGATTATTATCATGCACGTTGCAACAAACAAGCAAAATCAGTCAACTTGTAGCAAACACAGGCAATCAACAAAGGCTCCTTTACTGCGACTTGGAAGCTAATCTGTGAACAAGAATGATTGACAAGATATTGACTATAATTTATTATTGCAATAAAACAAATAAAGTTCAAAACAAAAGGAAACTATCCAATTTTATTAACTTGGTATTTGGCCAAACAAAAATAATATATTTTTTAATTGGTTCCAGTAACCTAACCAACTGTCAATTGCACACATGATTTTGGCGATATTGTATAAAAAATAATTGTTATTGTTCTTTCACGATTTAAAAAGAAAAAGCACTCAGACAGTCGATCTAACTGAGATTGAAAAAACATATAATAAAAATTCAGTTGCAGATACATAGTGTTGGTCAACATGTTACTGGAACAGCAGTATTCTTTACTTGGCTAAATAGAAACATGTTTGCTACCAGATAGCTCAAACTTTTATATCAACAATAGTATTTCTAACAATGACCACAATGAAATGAAGACATTTCAGTTTCTAGCTTACCATAAGAGAGCCGTTATCACAAGATTAACTTTGTTTGTAGCTTTGGCTACAATTCTGACAAGTTTAACAAGCAAATAGATCTGTTGTAAAATAGCTAAAGACTACAAGCTACAAACTTGAAAAGTCTCCATACCATTGGAAATACACAATGTTGTTAATCTATAATTATGTAAAACTTTAATATGGAATGGATAATAATGGCAACTGTCCACGAAATCAGATAGAATTTAAGTGTATCATGTCTCCTCAATTACATTTCGTTTACAGTATACAATAAAATTGCATTTTCTAGTCAATCTAAAAAACAACTTTCAATCATGTGACATGCTTCAATTCCCTGTGAACTGACTGAATCAAAATGTTTAAATACAGCGGTGAATCTTAGAATTGACCTCATGCAGGGTTCAAATTAGAAGTTTGAGATATGTTTAAAAATAAACTTCATTAAGATATTAATAATGCCATTATTGGTGAATGACAACACAAATAACAGCCAAAACAATATCACAGAAACTGTCAAAAAAATTAATGTCAAAATTTTAGAATAATTATCCCAAAGATGAATGGCTGAAATTGGATCACATTTCACACTTGACCTCTTTTGGCTGATGAATAATATCAAAAGCTCTGTCTCCCGACAACACTCTCAAACTTCTAGAATACAAAGGCTAGTCTGGTATCACACTTTGTCAAACATTAACTCCCCGCTGAGAATCTCACAATCAATTATATTTGCTTCATATCTGCTGTAATAAAAGCTGTGGTTATTATAAAATAATTGCTGTATATCTAGTATCATTTACTAAAAAATGTCAATTGGATGTGAATGCTTTTTCATTACTTGGTTGGATTAAAAAAATACTTTTTAAAGGGCTCGACACTAATACATGTAGTAGTCTACTAGACAGTCGATCACTGGTTTTTACTAGTGGTTTGTTCCCCCTAACTAGTCATACTAGCTAGTAGACTTCTTTTCCTGCATCAATAAATTTATGCAGTTATTTGGATTTATCAATTACATTGACTGGAATGTGTGCGAGAGCTGCTGTAGCTGAATACTAAGCATGCATAAACATGTTTGGTTTTCAACAAGATATGGGAAGCTCGTCAGGGAATAGTTTCTCATATAACCAATTGAAAGCAACTAAAAAAGTAGGAAGGATGCTCTCCACAGAAACTTCTAAGGAATCATAGTTCCATTAGTGGATGATCAATCTAAATAATCAATCCAAACTTTATTTAAGGTCATTGCGCAGGGAGTGGTTGCCCATTCTCCCAAGCCAGTGGCTGATCTTTAATCGCTTGGCGGCACAGATATTGGCATGAAAGTCAATGTTGTGAAGGGAGAAAAACTGGAGAATCCAGAGGAAAACCCTCAGAGTCAGAAGGAGATTGACAAAACTCAGCCCACATGTGAAGCCCAAGGTTCGATCCCAGGTCCACAGCGGTGGGAGGCACGAGTACTAACCACTCGGTCATCCTGACTCCCTTCATGGTTCCCCTGACAGAAGTGGTTTTGTCATCTAAGTTAATTAGTACTTGTGTTTTTTACCCAAAAGTTTAGTAAACATATTAATTTGCCTTAACTAGCGAAGAACAAAACCTGCCCAAAAAATATTTTCAACTTTTGAGGTCTTGTGACCACAATCTCAAAAATATTAGTCTCGAGCCCCAAATTTTTAGCAGAAATATTTTACTTTGTAAAATCTTACAGTTCTAGATTCTTGAATATACAATTTCACAAAACCTATATGCCTACAGTTTTTTCTTAAATCTGGGGAAAAAAGCTACTGGCCGTATTAAAAACACTGCAGCTGGCTAGCTTCTGTATTCCGAGAAAGAAATGAAAGTTATGACAGGAGACAGAGCATACGATAGTGTTTTCACACAGTGTTCTCTATCTAGACTTCAGCAACGAGGTTAAAAAACTGAGTTACTTCTTAATTTTTACCCTTTGCTTTTAGATTGAGGAAATATGCTGCACAGTTCACAGAAGTTTTGTGTCAGAACATCATTTTTATAAACACAACCCAAACAATCCCAGAACCTAGCAGACGTCAAACAAATATTTCTGCTTGCCTTGTTCTGCTATTTCAATTTCCCTTCTGCCAAAGTCCGAGAGTTTAATATTCTTAACACAAAAATCCGCTCCACCACTGCTGTTTTTCTGTACAAGCACAAAATGATAATTACTAACATGTGTATAGTTTTACTCTACAAACTGGAGAATATAATTTATAGTGTTTTTCTGATCTTCACGTGTTTATAGATCCATTAGACAGTATTACAGTTCAAAGCTATGCACTAATTGAAACAATCAAAAATGGATATATGTTTTTTTAGTATTTACAATTAACAGCGAGTGACTTAATAATGTTCAGCTGCAGCAATCCTGTATGGAATCAACATAATAAACAAACACAGTTCATTTAACAGAATTTAATAATTAGTAAAGTTCAAATGAATGAGAAGACCAGACCTTTCTTACTAAATGTTTTACAACTTTTTTAAGGACAAAGTTAGGGTTCAGAACCAAAACAAAACTAGATGCCAGAACTAAGCTGACTCCACAATCGACGTCACCGGTGCAAAACAACGTGACTCCCAACTCTCTTTACATTATTCCTGTTATCTCTTCATAGCCCTTGGGAGAATTTAACATTTCATACAAAGTCACTTGTATCATTTTTGCACTTGACTCTTCAATTTAGCCAAACGTAAAGGTATTACATGGTTGAATGTGCAACAAGCTTTGGAAAACTTGTCTGGCTTTATATCGCAGACTGTAGTACCCAGGTCCAGTCTGATCTATTAAAGTTCAATCCAGACACAAGAAAGATCAAAAATTGTTTGTACTTCGCATACATGTTTTACTTTTTCAGAAATTCTTTGGTAAACCCTGAAACAAACTGATTTTTGCTTGAAACAAGAATCATTCCCACTCCAAAAGAAAAGCAGTGCATAACAACATGCAAATCAAGGGCCTAAAATGGAGAAAAGCAGGGAAAACTTTGGATTCATATGCCAAAACTGAGCAGCCTACCAACTTCAAAGATAAACTTCTAAGAACATCTTATCTCCCAAAGCAAAAATAAAATTTGTAGCCAGACAAGATTCCTAATTTGCACACTGGAAAAGTATTTCAAGAAAAGCATCAACAAGAAGTTTGGTTTTATGTCCTCCATCAAAATTTATAACAGGGATACAGTAAAACATTCAATAGAAAAAGTCTGGCCTAACATGCTCCTGAAAAAAATTATAAATCATCAACTAAACATCAATTACTACTTGCCTAAAGCAAAACCAGATAAAATAAATACTCTTGCAAACAAACTCAGAGTCAGCAAAAACGATTTGAGGGGCAACTGTTTTTAAAATTACTTGCTGAAGAAATACAAGCCATCCCAAACTGAGAATTGCTTATAAACACATAAAAGCAGGCACAATTATCAATATGACCCCTGGGGGAAAGGGGTCCAACTACAATGTAGTCCTTAAATCAACAGGAGGATGGTTTTGTCCAAGTATAAGCAAAAATTTCTTATAAATTTGTGAAAGCGTACAATTCAGATAAGTAATGATAAATGGCAAAGTTATGCCTAATATTTTTATTGCTTTATCTGTTTTAATTATGAAACTGATCATAGTGTTTCAAGTTTTACCACCTTGCCATAGAGTAGTTCTTGAAATACAAAGCTTTATTTAAAGTCTTGATTACAGCTAACACTGATGTTTCAAACATTCTTCCTTGTAATAAAAAGACTAGTAAACTACCATTTTCCTAAAATTTTGAGTGTGCCCAAAAAGATGGTAGCAAAAATCATTGGTTGATCTCTTGCTGAGTATCAGAAAGCTTTTCCATTCCCATTCTATGACCAAATAAAAACTAAATAAAAAATAAATAAACTCAGTTTTCCTGGTTTAATATTAAAGGTGACACACTTTGGCTGTCACAAATTTATCCAAACTTTGTATTCCTCAATACCTCATGACCTGATAGCCACAGAAGAAGAATGATTTTATGGCTGTAGTCATTTGGGCATGCAATATTTTCAGTGGAAATTGCCTTTTAAATTGTGCAAAGTCAAAAACAATGTTTCAATTGTAAACAACAGAACAAAGGATGAAACAATGGAACAATTGATCAACAACCCAGACTACTAAAAATTGGAGAAGAAAAATTATTTGAACACAACATTTCCAAAAATTGGAAAGTCACTTCCAATCTGAATCCCGATTGTAGTAAACTATCTTTTCTCAACGGAACAATTTACCGGTGAAAATATTTATTGTCGGCATTCCTTTAAAACCTGAGTTGCAAAGAAATTTAGTAGAAAATGCTTGATTGATCCAATGATTCAAAAACGGAAAACTATCAAATAAGTTAGAACACCTACTAGAATGGCAAAAAACTCACATGATTAACATTGGGAAGTTTATCATTCTTACTAACAGTCTAAATTACCATTCCTTGATTGGTTATGAGAATTAGGAAACGCGTAAAATGACTGTACTTTCACGAGTATCTCCTTGTTAGTTTTGTACTTATGAATATTGTTGACAGCACCTTCAATTAGTTTTAAAATATAACTTCCCAAGGGGATACAAAAGCAATCACTGCAATTCAAATCACCCCATTTATAAACGAGATCACAACACAAATACACGAAGAACGAACAAAAAAGGACAAAACAACCAACGCCATTACACATGAAAATTTGACTTTGACTTTGTAAGAAGTTTCTACTTGTAGTAAAGCCTTCGATGTTCTCTCGCACCATATTAAGTCCCTCTCGAAGCGCAAACATTAGGATCGGAGAATCTTCACATTATATATGGTAAAATTTGGTTAAAAATCTGTAAACGTACAAGTCGCTGATTACAAGACCGTCTGCCAGGACCAGTCGTTTCATTGTGCAATGGCGGGTGCTGAGTAATTGCAATCTAGCCCAAAGCAACTCTTGTCTGGATCACATGCAGTGAAGAAAACTAAAATTCTTCCAAATTTTGCAAACAAAATCTTGTAATATTAAACAGAAGCAAAAACACAATCAGGTCAAAACGATCTCCAGTACATGGGATTGAAAATTAAAGTTTTGCAAAAAAATAAAACTAATCTCCAAGGAATGCGTAAGACAAAACACAGTCATTGCCAGTCCAACAGTAATTTCTTTGCAAATAACGCGGTTTTAATATTCTCCATTTTCTGAAAAACGAAATCTCGATGAACAAAATCATTTTTGCTTGGTCATTTCCTGTTGTGTGTACAACAATGAAATTATTGAAAAACGCGTCACCACAGCCACCGAAACATTGCATGTGATTTGTCAAGAAGATCATATTTGCCGTCGCGAAAGGAGACTTGAATACAAATAACTTGGCAGATGTTTCGATAAAGTTTACCTGTGTTTTATCCCTTGGGGATCCATCGTCTTCATCGGACGAGTAGCTATCGGAGTAACTTGCTGCAACAGAGGAAAGAATTTTCTTCAGTTGAGTAACACCACACTCGACTAGCTCACCGAAACTACACCCACTGCAAACAATTTTTGAAAGCAAATAGCATCCTCTCGCTCAATGCTTTGACGGAGACGTTTAAGAACTCTTGTTATAAAACTATTAATAAATTAGAGTTGACATTAAGAAATATTATTAACTGCATTAGCTGCAAAAGAACTCACAGAACATTTTGATCGACGACTGCATTTCTAGATCGCGAACCAAAAACGTTAAGACAATACCGGCCGGGTTACTTCAAAGGTAATTGTTGCAAAGACGACGCCAGTTTCTGAAGCCATACAGATTTCAAGGAACAAAGAAATCCTAGTGTTATTTTAAGTAGGAAGCAAACTGTAACATTCACCTGAACTTCCATAGCTATCAGTGGAAGAAACAGATATCGAGCGCCTTCGAAGACGAGGAGGGCGCCGCGACATGCTCTCAGAAAAGCTCAGACCCTAAAAAAGCCAACAAAATTAAGCATATTGCACATCTTCTTTTACAAAAATGAGATTTGTAGAAGCCGAAACTGAAATGTAACCTCTAGGGCCCGGAGATGAGGAGGTCTTTGTGCCGCTGCTGGCGATTTGTGGATGTGGTGAACATCGTTGTGTCCTTCGTGAGCCGCCATCTTGTCACGTTCGGGCGGAATGACACGAGAGCGAGGCTGCAATCGCGACAAGTGATCAAACACCAAACCCCACAAATGTCGTCTTCCCTAAAAAGTTTTGTCTTTTTCCTTATCTCTGTAAACCTTTCCACGAAAAATGTGGTGACTACACAAGAAACTGAGTGAACGATGCTCTTAAGGAGTTCTTTACAAACAATGCAATTTATATGATTGCAATAAAAACGTGGTCGTGACGTCATCTCATTCGTGGACCGGAAGTTGAAAAAGGAAAACTTCTAAAAAGTTCATAGTTTGCTTTGAGTTTGTACTTGTTGTAGTAGTTTTCTGTCTTGTAGTTCTTTTGTGTGTTTTATTGACACTGAAGGTACATGGAACGAAGTAGAGTCCATTCAAAAAATAAAAAGTGTTGTAATCAGCCAGTTAGTATCAAAAAACGTCATGAATGATTCAAAATGCATTTATTGATGGTCACATCTGGTGCTTCTGAAAAATTCGTGTGTCACTACCCACGGAATATTCTTAACTGAATTCAATGTCACAACGGGTCATTGCCGCGGAAGTTGAACGCCAAGCTGAAGACATTTCAACTGAAGTACTGAGGACAAATGTTGACTTATTAAGCAAAGGAACATTTATTCCCGTTTCGAATGACGTCACACTTTTATTGAACACTCAGACCACACGCTCGTGGTTAAAATGAGCGTATGTTCATTGTCAAACGAGTCAAAAGCGAATTGACCCTAGTTAACACTTATGAGGTGGACATAAGCACAAGCATAAGAACAATTAAATAACAAAGGAAACTTACGCACGTGTCTTATGTTTGCTCAATCTCGTGACACGCTTGGTTTTCTTTGACGTTTGCTTTTGTTATCTAGACCAAACCAATTAAGTTTTTTGTTTTACGAACCCTAAGATCGTGGGGGGGGGGACAAAAATAAAAATAAAAGTCTAAGAGTACGCCATACATTACAAAACTTGGTACAGTGCCAGTACTGACAATATCAATAAATCGCTGTATTGCTTTATAATAAAAATCAAACACATTTCATGACAAATTTTAAAAGTGGTATCTGATTTCCTACTATACTAATCATGACATACAGATGTACTACACTTTTTGTAACCAGGGAAATCTTCTGACCCTTCTTTATCTTTTAGTTTCGGAAAAAAATTTAGACATTTTTCCAATTTTCGAAAATCTGAGTTCGTAAAACAGGAAATTAAATTGGTCTGGCATTAAAGTTTTATACCAGTGCTCACTCATGCTTAGTTTCGCATAAGTATGAATCAACGCTTGTGCGATAACAATAAGCTGAAGTAAAACAATTATTCAATTCATAAATAACAAAGGAGAAAATCACGTGTGTTTCATTTCCATGACACACGTCATCTCAATTTTTCCGTCCCAGAATGCGAACCGAGGGCTTCAGAAATCGTTTTATCGTTTCCGAAACAGCGGCTTTTATTGTTTTCCAAACTTCCAACGCAAGTTTTCTCTAATTCCTTTTCGCGTTTAATAACAAAACTAAGCTTTTCTTAACATGCTATTTCTTAATACTTTATAAGGCACTAAATAATTGTAAAAGGTAAATAACAATGGTAGGCAAATATATAGGCAATAGTCGAATGAATTCCAAATATGATTTATTTTGAATTTGTGAACTGTTTGACACCATTTTATAAAATAGGGGAACTACATTGATTTCAAAAGGTTCGGCTCAAATGTAACTCACCCCGTTGAATACCACATCCTGTTTTTTCAGTTGTTGTTATAAATTTACTATTTGTATATCTCTTTTAACCCAATTATTTTCAATATATTTAGCTCTGAGCCCACAGTAATTGGCTAAGATGCTGCTGCGGTGTCTCCACCATATTTCCCCGGGTTTTCCTCCCAGACAACAAAACCCTGAACCTATCCATGAGAAATTTCTCGGAAATTTATGTCCTGTTCATGATTTTTTGCTCAAATTTCACACATTTAACCGCTAGAACACGTTAAGAAAAAGGAGAAGAAAAAGAAGAAGAAGAAGAAGAAGAAGAAATATATACACACACACAAACACACAGAAACAAGTGCAATTTGACTGACCTAAAAAAAATTAAAGTTGTACATCGGTACACACCGCCATATTTTCTTTCATTAAATCAACAAAAACGTGATATAATTGGCCTTTAGAGACTTGGAGCGGGAATAAGTTTGGATTAGTAAAGTAGCTTATAGCAAGCAAAATCCTTTCCCGGGCCAAGTTGCTCAGAAAACCGGCGCTTATGTCCGGTTTCTATAGTGCTAAGCGAATTAGAGATACTTCTCGACAGAACAGCAACCCATCGTAGCCGCAGCAGAAGTTGGCATTCACAGGACACAACACCGATTGGTCAAACACGCCAACCACTCTATCACTGCAATGGTGTATTATAAAAGAGCCGTTCCAATTGTTCGAGTGACAAAAACCTCACGCGTGATTGTTTCGCATGCCTTAATTGTGTCCAGTGGGATTTCTTAATAATCTCGTCCAGACTTATTTGTGAAGGTTGTCTGTGGTTCAACAAAACAACTTTGACTGCAAGTCAAGTTTAGACAACTCTGATCCGATGTTATCTGCATTTGATCATATATAAATTGTTTTAAGACTTGCTAATAACTGTTGTTATTATAACTATCATTATTGATGTTATTAATTATTAACATTACAGGCGCGGATCCATACCGGTTTCCACCGTTTTCCGGAAAACGGTCAGAAATTTCAGAATATAAAACGAAAAAATAAATAAATCTACATTGTATATATTTTTGATAAATGTAAACTGCAAGTTAAATCGCGAAAATAGTTTTGCCCTTTTTTATTGATTCTTTTGTGCCTAATACCGGAAACCATCAAAGCAAATGCGGACAGAAGTTGGAATGCAGATTCAACGAAGAAAGCAGTTAGCCATTACCATGCTATCGCAAATTTTGACTTCGTTGTTACCTTAACAGTCTGCCAAGCAGTTCTAGCGTTCACTAAGGGGCTAACAGT
>JAOBYE010233878.1:0-16747 GCA_025403585.1 Parazoanthus swiftii | reverse complement strand
TAACTACTACTACTAACTACTACTAATAACTACTACTACTAACTACTACTAACTACTACTACTAACTACTACTACTAACTACTACTACTACTACTAACTACTACTACTACTACTAACTACTACTACTAACTACTACTACTACTACTACTTACTACTACTACTAACTACTACTACTACTACTACTACTACTACTACTACTACTAACTACTACTACTAACTACTACTACTACTACTACTACTACTACTACTACTACTAACTACTACTATTAACTACTACTACTACTACTAACTACTACTACTACTACTACTACTACTACTACTACTACTACTAACTACTACTACTACTACTAATAATAATAATAAGAATTATAATAATATTAACAATAATAAAACATACTCATTGTTTTCTTGGAAGCGATTAAAACCTGGGCCAAAACGAACACGAGAGTCGATAGGATTTGAAACTCGCAATCTCGTTTGACTACCAATTTCTCATGAGCTCTAACCGACATAATTTGGACATGTTCAAATTTTTGAGAGTCGATGAGAGCTTTTTGTGTGACGCATGCTTCTTGCCTGTCAGTTTTTCATCGACTCCCGTTCTGGTTTAACCGCGAGTTTAACAGAACTCTTATAACTCAACTCTCGTCCAACTCTCATGCTTGTTTTACCCCGGGCGATGGAGAAAAAATAACATGTGACAGGAAGAATTCTGGAAGAAAAACTACCCCAAACACCATACCCCAAATACTTCCTTTGTACCTGTTCGTTCAGGCTCGGCAAAGAACGGTTCTCCTCTTTCAGAACTTCGTCACTTTCTGCTTCATCATCAATGAGAACCAAGCCGGCCACGGAATCGGTAAAGTAGGGTGTCTTGAGAGCCTGAAGGGCAGTCAGGGCCTTGTCCTTCCTCAGCAGTCCTTCCAATACACTCACCAGCTTTTTATCCTTAAAATACAACGTGGGTTTCCTTGACTCGTACAATGTTATAAATATGAGAAGTTGAAGTGCTATACAAAAACAATTCACTTCAACTACTTCTATTAATTTAGCTTCAAGCTAAGGTCTTCAGTTCGAGGTCTGGCGCTTTCAGTAATATGCTACTAACAAATATTGAACGCAATCAACTTTTAACGTATTTAGATTAATTTGGCCTGGGTTGCGGACACATTTTTTCTTGACCCGCGCTTGCTAACATGACAAGTTATTATCTGCGTAGCACCTCGTTGCGTGAAAAAAAGCACACAAAGGCTCATTAGTCTACACAGTACACAGTACAAAGTAAAAGTTTTGTTTTCTTTTGAGCTTTCGATTCAACTTAAACCTTGATCACAATGGCTGTGGTCACGCTGTCGCGGTTTTTCAATCTTCGACACATGTGACCACAGGTGGTCCCAGAAAAGGTGTAGCTGGTATCTGTCCTGGTCGCGATTGAGGTCTGGTCTGTTGACTCGAGTGTAAATAGCATCCTGATAACAAGTCTGTGCCAATCCTGCTCCCTGCCGAGAACTTCGACGATCCATGGAGCCTTGCAGTCCCTGTGGATTATGTGTGGCAACTTCTATTTCTCTGCTGAGCTGGGTCGTAAATGCTCAGCGATTCTTGTTTTGAGTGACCGTCCCGTTTCGCCGACGTAGGGCGAGTCATATTCAATTCTTGTAGACCCAGACGAATATTTTCTTCTTTTGCTCCCAGGGGAACACTTAACTACACAGCTACTGATTCATGGTTTCGATATAAAATACAGTGCAAAAGAAACGTCGCGCCAACGAAAAAGTTTGTTGATTAGACCTCATATTGTGATATAACAGTTGGGAAAACTGAGTAATCTCACAAACAGCTGTGCTTCAAAGTGTTCTGGTGTTGCCACTGTTAACCTTTCCAGGACCTTTCCAGGACCTTTTGAGCGCTATTTCGAGCAAACTGAAGGAATTTCTATACCAAATAAAACATACTATACTAAAGATCTTTATTAATCTATATACTACTTCAGCAATGAGCTTTACCAGATTTGCTTCTGGGGGAAAATCGAGGCTCAATTTTATTTTTTTGAACATTTTTACATCAAAGGTACTATGTCCAGTAGACAAACAGCTCATTTTGACTATTTTTTGCAGTTGAAGATGAAACATTTTGCCCATTTCAGTATTTTCAAGGATCATGACCCGAATTCAAGGACTTCCCAGGGCCTGGAATTTTCTTTTTCCAATTCCAGGACTTTCCAGGATTTTCAAGGACCGTGACAACCCTGATTAAATTGTGAGACGATATTTAACCAGGTCTTCCGTTGCTATTTTACCAAAAAAAAATCTCTTACAATTTCAGCTTGTGTACTGCAAGCTTCGTCAGGGGACAAATTTAAATGTCCATTTTGAACTAAAACCTCAAGTATTCTTCTCTTTCGTTATCAATGCAATGTACCCCTAGTAATGTCTTCCCCTTGTTAGTGTATCAGATTATTTCCTATGTACCCATTACTCACCCCTGATATTGCCGTCAGTTTGCCAGTATCACTCACTGGTATTTCACAGCCCGGATTGTTCACCTGGAAAGATACATTATTAATTTAGTACTTCGTTGGTAAGCCTTGCCAGGGTTTGTACACCCAAGAGCATGTAAATTCCAGGTAATTCCAGGTCCCATTACATTGAAACTCCAGGTTAATTGCGCATTCATCAGTTACGAACGATGATCAAATTTGACAACGGGATTACAAAACCAACAATGAAATAAATAACATTTTCAGCCCCAGCCAGTTTATTAGTATGTGAATTCTCCTTACATTATCCACACAAAATAAGTTGTTTGGTAACGAGAGTAAAGCAGTTGATTATATACAGCAATTTAACTAAGATGAAAAACCTTTCCAAGGAAACTGTGGAGACAATTTAGGAGAATTAAATACGCCATATGGTGCGTTTGGGGCAGAGATGGATAAGGCTGATTTTGCATCAATTAATTAGCATATGGCCAAAATTAATGGCTCCAGGTAAATTTTAAGGGGTTCCACAAAATCAAGGGAAAAAGATGTCCCAGTACCAATTAAACCAGTACCAAGTTACCTCTTAACTGTAGATCTTTAATTATTTTTACAATTTACAACCGAATCAACATTACACATCATAAATTGAAAAAGAACTGTAGAGTCAACAACTCAACACAATGTAAAAGTTGTAAACAGTACTGCAATTGTACAATGTACTTCTCAACGCCAACTCCAAAGTTCAGTGTTTAAGTCACTTTCGCCGGTGACATCTTTTATCAAAAAGCTGCCGAGTTTATTTTACACTGTAATGTCCTGTCGATCCCCGCGACCTTCTGCGTTCCAGCGACGCATTGCATTTCATTTTTTGCGTCCAAAATTATTTTTTTTGCATAAAATACGCAATATCTTGCGTTAATGAAAACTCCGAAATTTATTCAAAAATATGCACGAAGTTACGTCATACCGGAGCATTAAGCTCTAAAGTGGTCAGACCCGTCTCTCAAGTGCCCCACCGGGAAGCACGAGTTAAGGGACTGAAACTCAGACTAGGTCGCGTATATATATATATATCACGTTACTCCGAACCTGAGCAAGTACTTGACCAAAACAACTCATGTCAAAAGCTTGTGCTTCATCAACCACAGCAAATGGCTTCTCGGAATGGCTCGTCTTTGCTATTCTCTGGCACTGCAAACAAGAAAAAATGCATCAGAAATAGCTGTTTCATTACTGTAAAGCTCTTATTTAAAAAATTATTCTCGAAATGACCCATGTGTATCGACCAATAAACCATTGCAAACGCATTCTATCGTATCATATCATATCGTAATGTGTCGTATCGTATTGCATTGCATTGCAATGCATTGTCAGGTAAGGTAAGGTATGGTATGGTACGGACGCTACTAATAACAGTCAATATGGGTCAGGGAATGATCAATATGAGTTCGGAGGTGTGAGAATCTTTAAATTCTTCAAAGGATGGAGGATTTGAAAAGTTAAGAGCGTCAAGCATCGCTGCAGATATTGTAAATGTTGACCGTTAGCGGACTCATGTCGACCATTTTCCCGTCCCCTGTTCCAGGTTTTGTTAACGTTCATACTGTACGGTACAGTACGGTATTTTGTAACAGTACTGACAAACGCCCGAAAACTAAATCAAGTTCTTTCAAAATTGGGAATCCCAAACTCAAAACTACTCGGTTATTCGTTATAATTATTACATCTCAAAACTGATAGTTGATAGAATCTACTGGTTGTAAAGCTGAACAAAATTCAAAATGACAGTACAAAGCTGCTTTGTTTTATGTTGAACAAGCCTTGAGCGTGCACACTGTTTTGTTTTGTGGGTAAGTCAAAATGTTTCTTACTGGTAAGTTGTTCGTATGCGTTTCAATACCTTTTGTGTTTGTGCACGGTCAGAGGCCAATGAAAAAAAGCACACAACAAAGATTTAAGAGCAGTTTACTCTAATAACTGTGCTCCAAAGCACCACAACCTCGCTTATTTAAGTAGCATCAGTTCATTTCACTCACCATGTCCCGAGCACAGTCATACTCGGCCAAAATTCCTCTGAACAAGTTGTTCTTGCTCTTCACCACTAGAATGTTATCGAGATTCACTGAGCCATGCACGATTCCAGCCACGTGTAGAACACAAAGCGCCTCGAGGATATCCCTCATCACAACGGCAAGATCCTACGGTGGAAACAGAACACTTGCTGTTAAATCTAATCATACAGTCAACACAACTGGCATTTTGCTTACGATAACACAAGAGTAAATTGTATAGTTAATCATCTACATATACATAACGACCTGCACATTTTTTCTCTCCAATGTAAAAGGACGTTTTAACGGAATTGTTTCACAGGATGGCTTTCTCTATTTGTCGATAAAATTACAAAACTTACTTTCTGCTGCAAATAATGTAGACGTTGTAAACACGGTACAGAGGACGATTGAAACGGATTACAGTTGAATACTAAAGCAACCATTATAATTTAACTCGTATGACGATAATCTTCCAGTCTCTTGGTAATTCGTTTTATGGAGGTTCCACTTTAAGAACTAACTACCAGTAATACTAAAGTACACGTATATTAAGTTCTAACATCTCCTACATATTTAAATATACCTCCCATATATAAAAAATTGTTAATATCATGGTAATTAGGGAGAACAGTGTTATTGTTACTGTTTATTTATGATTTGATTTTATGTGTTCTGCAACCACTGAATAACCCTCAAAAGAGGAGTTGCTGTATTGAAAAACAAATAAACAGTGCACTGACCGAGTCGACCAGACTAAAGAGAAGTTAACGTCCTATTAAAAAGTTACCTTGGGCGACACTTTTCCTTGATCACGCATCCACTCCTCAATCTTCATGTAATACCCTACTTGGAGGTAGGCTGTCCTTCTCGTCTGATGGGAAATTGAAAGAAGTAAGTTAACACTAGTTCAGTTTATCTTACCAGAACTTGTTGGTGTAAACGTGCTTCATCTCTATCTTTGTTGCACAATTGCTCAACTACAATTATAAAGGCGAGTTTCAGATGACGTCATTGTTTACATTTGCCCTCATTTGCATAATAAATATTTGATAATATATCAAATAATTAAGGAGAAATAAATGTTTAAAAACGTCGAAAATTACAGAGAATGTATGGATGGAGTCAAGACGGTGCCTTCAGCTATACAGAACTCTCTAATTTTCGACATTTCCAACCATTTATTTCTCCTAAACTACTCATTATATAAAACTCAAATTTTCAGATTGTACTAATTGTTCTATGCTTTGTCAAGTTACGAACTCATTTTGGGTTTATCTCAAATTTGGTTTTATGCTGTTTTATGCTAATTAGGCAAAATGTAAACAATGAAATTGGCCTATAGCCGTTCTGAAAACTCGAATGTGATATTTGAAATGGGCAGATAAACAATCTTAGGGCTTGCACTTAAAACACTAATCATTCTTTTTTTACGGTCTGACAAAAGATAAACACCAAAATTTAGAATTCGTTTAAAAAAAAAGAGCCGTGAACATTTGGTTGAGATAATATTGGGTGTGCTGTGCTATTTCAAACGTTAATTTTGATCATATGTGATGCCACATGTGCCGGAGAGAAAATTTGTCTTTACAAATCCATTCAATGATATAATTTCTCCGTGAGTGGATATATATTTTTGAGGAACACAGTTGTTTAAGGGTTTCGAGTTTTTGAGGTCTGAAAGCTCTGAAATCAAGATTAGAACAGTTGGGACGTAAGCACGTACAACTCTTCGAACCAACTCCCGCTCTGAGTCGCCCTATGTAACAGATATCGCCAATAAGTTAACCTTCATGCATTTGAAGGATTGACTAACCTTGTCAAAGAAAACTGCCTCAAGTCTCCTCAGTCTAGGATGTTTGACTCTGTTGTACTCCTTCACTCTTGACAAAAATGCTTCTCGAGATGAACTATTACCATCTAAGGACACTTCCTACAGGTAGAGGAAAGACATCTTATACACAACAGAGATACCAAGCTTTTAACTATACCAAAGTTAACTTTTGAATACACCAAAGTTGTAACTATGTTTATACATCGTAAAACAACTGTGTAGTGCCACAAACATGCAGAATGACAGACAAGGAGAAAGTGTATTTTAATAAGGCCCAGTCACTGGTTTGCCCAGCAAGGTTTGTGGTGCCCAAAATGGCATTTTCAGTTATAAAAACTTGTGTTTTGTCAAATTTTAGTTTGCCAGTTCGTCATCTTTTTTCAGACTCCGTAGGTATACCCAACTCACGATTTATGGAGAAAACAGAGACAGAAAACAAATTAGTACAGTTAACTCACAAAAAAAACAAAATCCACATTATTAAACCAAATGTTTCAATGTTCTTTCTTATGGGTCAGAATGTTGGAAAACGACAAAAGCCATTATTCGTAAGCTAGAAATATTTCAGAATAGATGTCTACGGGGAATAACTAGAACATTTTCGCAAAAAAAACTAAAAGTTGAGAGCTTCGCTTGAAAACCTTGAAAAATTAATAATAGGAAAAACAAGACAGCCATGGATTGAGCAAGTAATGAAAATACCAACGAATGCAGTCCTCAGAACAGCATTCAGTGTGATGAACCCCCAGAAAGAGAAAGAGAAATTGGAAGAGGTGTGTAGAAAAGGAAATGTTCAACAGCTAACGGAAAAGGTCATTAGTGATCGGCTAACGGCCTTCTGTGCAATTAGTAGGTATTACTAAGTAAGTAAGTAAGTAAGTAAGTAAGTAAGTAAGTAAGTAAGTAAGTAAGTAAGTAAGTAAGTAAGTAAGTAAGTAAGTAAGTAAGTACGTACGTACGTACGTAAGTAAGTAAGTAAGTAAGTAAGTAAGTAAGTAAGTAAGTAAGTAAGTAAGTAAGTACTCTGAGAAAAAAAGCGAACAAAGATTTTGCGGTCATTCTAAACACCACTCTGATAATCGTATATAGCGTAAGCTAACCACAGACGAGTCGGACGCTGGATGTCGCATGCCAACAGTCAACCAAAGTGTGTTTGCTAGCTTGTAACAACCCGATCTACCTTTACCAAAGCTACTACTGCAGCACCTTTTCCCTTGTTTACTACTTTTCAAATTTCTTAGATATTGGCAAACATTTTGTCCTCCACAAGTTCACTTCATTTTAGTGGCACATAATTGTATAAAAAGTCTCAATAAATGGCATATTTATCAAGCATCATCTGTAAAGAATTTACGTCCCGGTGGATGGTAAAATTTCTCATATGCGATTTCACTATCAGAATCATACTTGGCTGAGATCTGTGCACATTTACCAGTCTCTTCCGAGATTTATCTTGCTTCCTTCGATCTTACTTCTTGTTGTGTAGGTGCTCCGAATAAAATTCAAGATATTTTGATCTTAGACTGCAAGAAACATACCAAGGCTGCGGTCCATGTCGCCTTGAGAGCTGAAGTTTGTTGAGTGACTGTAAGTGGATGACATCTTATAACAATGATGAAATCGGAGCCAATCAATAGATGAAATGTTACCGTATGAACAGAAAGCTGATCGACTTCATTCAACAAAGAAAGACAGAATCTGAGAGCTGGTGTGCATTCTCCCAGCGTGGAGTAGTTACTTATGGAAATGTCAAAAAAATGGCGAAAAGCGATCGACAGTAATTTTCAAACATTTGTGTTTAAAATATATTGCTGTCAAAAACAACGATTCAGACGCTTTAAAGCAAAGTGGGGCCGTGTTTTCGAAAATATGCGACAAAAAAGAGCGTGACAAGTCCTAAAACTAAAGCTGTATCTGTGATACATTTCCGTACAAAAGACTGCTATTAAGATAATTGTCGAAGCAGACGTAGCTTAGTTGGTTAGTGCGACCTTCTTCTGATATGTATAGCTTTAGCTTTAAATACCCGTAAAACGGAGCACTGACAGAGGAAGGGGGTAAATTGCGCACCGAGGGTCACAAGTTTATCAGTTAATTACTGCCACGTGTCACCCTTGTTAAATAGAGTCGCTTTACCTGTATATTATATATATAATGTATATATATATCTTAAAATCTCAAATTTTTCTTCATAATTAATATGCAAACCCAAGCCTTTATGATGTCAGATCAGTACACTCTTTGATGTAAACAGTATCTGTTTGGAAGACATGGTATTTAATCAAATGGCCAAAGTAGACTAAAAAAGGTTTACGGTTTGTGCTGCTTGCTTTAGTAAGTAACTGGACGGAATTTATGAGATAAATTTCCCTAGATTTGCAAGTTGTCCTTACCACAGCTATGAAAGCGTGTTTTTCATCAACCGAATCAAAGCTTCCGGAGGTATTCGTCGAGTTTCAAGCCAAAGTATTTGAGAGAAAATGACGCAATAACATGGCTGCCGAATGGGAGAGTTGATTAGAGTAATACTGTTAATACTTATCAGTATCAGTAAGGTACTGTTAAATATTTATCAGTATCAGTAAGGTACTGTTAATACTTATCAGTATCAGTAAGGTACTGTTAAATTTTTATCAGTATCAGTAAGGTATACTGTTAAATATTTATCAGTATCAGTAAGGTACTGTTAAATATTTATCCGGCGGTATCAGTAAGGTACTGTTAAATATTTATCAGTATCAGTAAGGTACTATTAAATATTTATCAGTATTAGTAAGGTACTGTTAAATATTTATCAGTATCAGTAAGGTACTGTTAGATATTTATCAGTATTAGTAAGGTACTGTTAATACTACAATATCTCGGAACGTTTGAAAGATAGTGAAATTAAATTTTCAGATATGTTGTACTTATAACATAGTACTCCAAAATATAATCTTTTTTCTTATTCCGCAACTCTGGTTTCATTCATACAATATGTTTCTTTTAACTTTAGTAAGCAGACTATCCCTGGATGGTGAAAAAATACTATCTCAGTTATTTCAAATGCTGTTCGTTCACGTGCAGGTCATCAAAGAACAGACTGGCTGAATTTTTGTGCCGGATCTTTTTGAATTTCCAGACCCCTTGATATTTAGCCTTACCTAAACCTGACCAGATATCCTCCACGAGCTGCACATGATTAAGAAGCACTAACAACAGTTCCAGTGTCACACATAGGAACACCACAGTAGCAGTCAACTTATTCCTTACCTGGCCTGTTGCTATGAATAGAGCTGTCACAATGTTCGCTGCATGGGCATTAAAACCTCCTATAGCACCAGCCATAGCTGAGCCCACAAGGTTCTTACTTATGTTCAGATTGATAAGAGATGAAGAGTTTGTCTTCAAAATCTGAAACGAAAACAAAGCAAACTTTTACACATAACTTAAGCAAGTCTAAATGTCAATACTGGGCGCAGGACAGTCAACACTCTATACCATCAGAACCCTTTGAGCATATTCCACGAGCGAGTTACTGAATACACTAGAGGACCAGTTTCTCATGTCCCACTTGACGACAAAATGCTGCATCCAGCTTTTTATTTTATTTGAACCAGAATCCTGTCTCTGAAACATTAACTCAGATCCTGTATCCTGCAAACCTCGTGGTCATCTCATGTTTCTGCATTAACACAAGGGTTTCGTTAACCCCCATATGTGCATCCCTGACAAACTAAAACCAGAAAAGACACATTAAAACTGACTATTAAGAGTCATAAACGCCAGATTGAAGATTTCTGACGTCAACAAAAATAGGTATCCCTTAAACCATTATTTTGGGATACTCCACATGCGACTGGCAGCAGTGGGTCCGGCGATCCCAAGGACTTCCTATAGCTCTGCACTAAGGAAAACTTTGATTCAGAAGAGTGTGGTTTGATCAACAAGAGATGATATCACAGGATATTTTTCCCCATCAAGTTTAGCTGACATTTAAACAAAGGGTCACCACTGAAACCTGACAACTAAAAACGTATCATCTCAACTTCTACTAATAAACTACAGATTTACTGTATACTACCAGTAAGGAGATTGCTTACCTTATTGACGACGTTTGCTGGCACTATGGCCTCACAAACAACCGACTTGCCCCTCCCTTCTATCCAGTTGATCGACGTGGCCTTCTTGTCTGTACAATAGTTACCACTAAGGCTGATGATCTCAAGCATTGGAAACTCCTCCTGTATGTACTGCAGTGCTTTCTCTGTTCCCTGCGAAGTTCCACAGAAACATACGTGAAGTTAAACTTGTACATTTTGCCACAAAAGCATAATATTAAATACCAGAGACCACTATTGTTAATAATCATCCCCTGATTATGCTTGTGAGGCAAGCTGTAAGCAATGACATTTCAAAACCTGCTTGTTGTAAGAGCTAGTGTAGGTGACAATATTTCAGGCTTTAAAATAAAATAAATTGTACATAAATTATGCAGTTGCACATGTACTGTAAATCTCACAATAAAGCCCTGGGCCTATAAAAGTCCACAAGAGGTAGTGGGTGAGCTTATAAACAAGGAGGCTATGTCCGGAGGGGGCTTATAAGCAGTTATGAAAAAAAGGTTTAGAAATGAGCAGATACTATCTATCTGAAACATACTTTGACAAAGAGCACTGTTAATTAAATTTTTCGATCATCATAACAACGGAACTTTGATTGAGAGACCTGTAGCATTTTCTAACTTTCGATTTGAAACTGCTCTTACTATAGGAAAACAAAGAAGCTTTAAATAGAAAGGGCCGCTTATAACCAGAATACATCTGATGGGCTTATACTGTATATGAGGATTATATCTAGGGGGCTTACAACAGGAACATCATTGGGTTCACAGTCGTTGGGGAGGACTTTAACGAGGGTTTTAGAGTACTGAGCTGCGTCTTGGTCTGGAAAAATCTACTCGAAATAATGGACTTAGATCACTATTTCATTTATGTCAACATCTCAGATCCTTTGTCCCAAGTATCTCGTGCACTAGTTGTGTTGCCAGGAACCATAGTCTGCCTACCAGGGATAGCAAGTCGAGCTTTGTACGCATGCTTCAAGTACAGGTTTTGCGATTACTAGATAGCGTGATTTGCTTTGCAAGGTGCTGTAGGCGTTCCAATTGCCCAGCATTTTGTTTGCAGCATCATCCCAAAACGATGCAGTTGTAAGCAAAAACAGGCAGACTGGCTTGCTTTTAATTCTCAAAAGTATACCTCGGCCAAGAAATTGGGATAATCTATTACGTAGTTTTAGCTTGGAGTATGTCTTTGATGTGATAAGGATATCTGTTTTATTCTACGTTAGGCTTTCATCAATGTAAACTCCCAAATACTTGATAGTGTTTGACTGATTCAAGTTATTGTCGCCTGGATTGAATAACGTGAACTAAGTAACATCGTGGCCACGGATTTAAAGTATTGCATACTAGGCTGCTTGTTTAGCCAGTCGTCAATCTCTTCAAGATCTTTGTTTACGCCACTTTTTAGCATGTTGACCTCCTTGGAGTAGGCTTGGACCTCCATATCGTCGGCGTAAAGGACTACTCCACATCTGCAGCACATTTTGGCTATACCGTTGATGTGAACGTTAATAGTGTTGGTCTTAGGACCGAGCCCAGCGGAACGCCGCGAGTAAAAGTACGTCGTTGGGAATCAGTACCTCCGCATGAAGGAAACCGAAATTTGTGTGAGAGACAGATTTAAAACCAGTCTATTCACTTCCAGTAATGCCGCTGTTTCTTAATTTAGAATTAAGGATCACATCGGAAGCTTTTCTGAGGTCCAGGAAAACGCTTACTACTTTTAGCATTTCGTCGATAGCTGCTATCCAAGAGTCAACTGCCTTCATGAAAGCGACAGTAGTTGACGTGTGTTTGATGTAAATATATTGATGTTGCTCAATGAGACCGGTTTCGCGGGCGAATTCTTGAAGAACCAAATTTGTGTAGATTTTTCAATTAGTGACAACTGTGAAAAGTTTCATCCCTCTACGCCGAATTCTTAAAAATTAAAGATTGGGAGAAAAGGTTGCATTTGCCCTCATGAGGGACTTCAGTTAAGCCCAGGCTTAATAGGGTTAAAGTCAAATTACTGACAGATAGATTTTAGAAAAAATCAGAGTTTGTGTATTGGCTTTTTTCCACTTGTAAAAGAATCATACCTTGGACACCATGTTCATACCCATGGCATCCCCAGTGATGGCCTTGAATCTGATGAACAAAAGGCGGCCAGCCACAGCACAGTGAAGACTCTTCAGCTTGGCAAACCTGCAGAACAACCGTTGAACATCCGTCAGTATTTTGTGGAATGCACACATGGACTTGAACAACCACAATTAGTAACTTTAGTGCAAATATACATTCAGAAATAACAACTAAATGAACTCTTAAATGACCTCCCATTGTATAAATATGCCTGTGCATGCACACTCGGAAATCTAATATTTAATACTGACATTGACTGAAAAAGTGAACATTCCCAAACACCTATTTATTTATTAAATGAAAACTAAGGTTGCAAGAATTTATGATTTTTTTCTACCACTTCCCAAAGATTTTTTTTATCAAAAACATGCAAATATTTTGCAAGCCTTCCGGACAAATTCGAGAAACAAAAATGTCTTCGAAATCCATTCCAGTATTGATATCTTTTGACTAAATATTTTTACAACAATTATGGTTAATTATTCTACATGTACAATGTACTTTACACAACAATGTGGGTGAGAATAAAGCCTAAAAAATAATCTGCTCACTGACCTGCTTGTGCTGTCAAATACTTCCTTGACCAATTCAAAGTTGTCTTCATCTTCAAGCCACAGTTTAAGATCACTGAAAAACAAAAGAATGACGGAACACTAATTAAGGCTTGCGAGATAACAACCATTTCTTAACTAGTCTTACTACATTTTACACTATTTAAACTGTTGTTTCATTATCAGTATTTGCCTATATATTTCTAGTTATAACTGATTTAACAATTACAACACAAGATAAAGTCTTCTGTAATTGCACAGTCAACAACTCCAACCCAGATTGACTATCACATGACTCACAAGTGTTCTAAATATTAAACACAAACAGGCTGTGGTTTGTTGGGAAACAAAAATTTTACAAAGCAGGATTTTTTTAACAATTAGCAGCAAGTTCGTAGCAAGGGTGGAAGTATTCGAGATGTCTGGGAAAAACTAACAACTCTCACCAAATTTCTTTTGTTTACTTTTATCTTCTTATCTCCTTAAACACAGATTCTTTTCAATCTGTTGGGCAAATGACGAAATTTGGTAGAAGCCTGGATTGTTTTTGAGACGTACGAGTGGACTTCGCAGCAAAAACAACTTAGTCTTACAATAACTTCCTTTCACATCTACAATTAAAAAATAGCCATATACAAATTCTAAAGAAAACGAAAAGAATTTACAATGTGCGGTGTTCGCAGTCTAAAAGTAGTAGGATTAACCAAGTCGCCGTTACAGTAGGTTACAGGCTACAGTTTGCTGTTCGGTTTTCATATTTACCGTTATATTTAATTTTGTGCTTCCTCTTTATTTTCTTTCTTATTACTGTATTTATTAGTAATACAAACAAGAATATGAATGGTGCAGTATAAGGATTAAGAATTTCAGAATTGAACGCGCAAGTACACACGAAACATTGACACCAGATTCCCCAAGAATAACGTTAGATTCAGTAAGAATTACATCAAATTGCTCTTCCTACGTCTTCATTTCAGGCAGCAACAACAGACAATAATTTTACAGAGCACATAAACTTGGATCATGAACATAAACAGAGTGAAGGTACTTTCCCGGGGTAAATCAAGATGCAAAGCGGGATTAAAGACAAATTTGTTGACAAGTTACCCTTATAAAAACATTTTTTCTGGAAACAGGCTACAAATCGGGGCACACGTTATACACGGGTAATTTTCATTCAATATACCATACTGGTGTAAATTACAGATAATGAAAAATAGCATAATTAAACTTCAAAAAGCTTATGCCCAACAATTATATTAAAAAGCACTTTGTCAGTTGAACCTGGGACCTCCTGGTTGGCAGTCAGAGATCTTACCAACTGTGCTAACCTCGCACACACATAGCCTAATTATTTTTCAAAACTGCTGGGAATGGTTGATGTTCTGCAAGAATGTTTGTAATTAAAAGTGCGTGGAACTTTCTCAAGGATACATGTGCCCAATTTTAGTTTAAATTTATTATTATAATATATTTACTGACTGCCACTCTTAATGTTTACTTGTAATTGCTGTTGAGAGTCCAAGCATAAATGTGTGATACCTTGAAGCAACAGCAGATGGAAGTCTCACCACTGGTCCCCTTGTCATTCCATCCCCAATAACACTGCTTCGAACTCCACCACTCAACTGCAGTCGCAACACAGAAATGAGAAGACATCTGGGTCAGAATTGTGCAAGTTTGACAGACCCTATCTCCTTTTATTTTCCAAGTCTTGTGTGGTTTTAAACCTATTTTGACTGTCTTGTTTCTTGAAACTAAAGATTCTACCAATAGTGGTCTATTTTTTTTTTTTGCAAGGTCTTGCTTTATCTTGTTTCAACACTAACAAAGCTAATTAAAAGTAACACGTACTACATATATTCTACCTACATGGTTTGGTTGATTGCATTTTGACATCTGCAGTAGACTGTCATTGGACTGATTCACCTTAGCGAGTGTTTATCGGTGCAATAATACTAACTGCGAGCTAATATGATGCTTCAATCTTCGATAGAAATATTTAAACTTTATACAACACAATGATGTATTGTTATTACACATTATACACAATACACAATAGCAAGCATGTAGCTCAGACCTACATTTGACACAGCCCAACAATATCTACATTGTCTTCCAACACCAAATGATTAGCCAAGCTTGGTTTATAAAATTTTTTTAAAAATTACTTTGAGTCTTAACATTTACAGAAGATATTTGGTCAGAGGACTACAGCTTGAAACGGTGCCACGTTAGAGCACTCTCCTGGACACAGTGATACCGTGTACATGTACTTACCATTAAGGCCCTGCAACCCCTGTTGGTACTGGCAACCAGGCAACCTTCTGTAGTTGCCATAGGAACATGGTACATTTGTCCATCCAGCAACAATGGGCCTGCTACACCCACTGGTATGGGCATGTACCCAATGACATTCTCACAACAAGCCCCCATAACCTACAACATACAACATGTTAGGATTACAGTACATCAGAGTGCAGCTAAGCTGCAAAGGGCCTGCCACACCACTGGTGTGGGGATAAAATCATTAACCTTTTCATACAAAGTCAGGTACTAAGCCAATATGCTGCATACTGTAACTGTGATAACTGGAATTATGGTGTTTCACAGATTTCTAGATTTTTGTAGGAAGCAAGTCATAACTTATACGAGGATTTTTCCTGGAGTAAAGTGTTTTTGGTATTATAGGATTTTCAAACTTAATATTACAAAAATGATTCTTAGTTGCTATGCCAGAAAACCAAAAATGTCATATGGAGAATCAAATTAAATATTTTACATTGTACTTAAAAGTACTAAGTGACACTTGTATCTTTTTACAACACTGCATGCCTTGCAAAAGTAAAAACAAGGACTCTTTTCTGCAGTTTGCTGATGACCTTCCATGACACTGAAGGAAAACATAGTAAGCAGTTTGAAGGATTCATACTTAAAGAATAGTCTTTCAGTTCTGAGTTCAGTTCCTTTTTGTTCTTCTCTCGGAAGCCAGCTTTACATGAAGGATATTCTGAACTGGCCAAACTGAACTTTTTGTTGATCTATCTTTACAAAGACAAAACTGATCACAGCTGAAGTCTGCTGTTGATTTGATTTGAACAGCAGCTGGTTGGAACATATAATTTTGGATTTACTCCATCCTTTTATTACATGTACATAAATATCTCCCGCCAAAGCATCTGTCCTTTAGGCACGAGTTTGCTTCAACAGAAAAATTTCTCCACTGTTCTTCTAGGCTGCTTGAGAAGCATAAACTGAAAGCTGGAGAAGTCCAGTGCTATGTTACTGGTGCAACTTTTCTGAAATATTTATCACTCCGACAAGTCCTATATTCAAAAATGGTGTCTCATGAACACTCACTCTGTGCGTGCATTAACATAATTTAATAAATACCATGTGTTTTTGTTGTCACATGATATCAGTTTCTATGTTTTCTGTCAGGAACCTACAGAAAGTTCTCAAGTTTCACACTCTATAATTATATATATATATATATATATATGTAACTGAGCTGGAGGTGAAGTGTGATGATTATTTTGACGAGAACATGTTGATGTTTAAAAGTCGTTTATTTCCTGGACGAAGAACAATAAACCGTCC
>JAOBYE010233767.1:0-12254 GCA_025403585.1 Parazoanthus swiftii | reverse complement strand
TAACAGACCAGACCATCCTATGATTTCCCGGATTTTCACTTCCGTCTGCAGAAATATCTATTGGGTGACCTCGAACACTTACAGAAAAGCGCATAATCCATCCATCGTACAGCTATTCAGATACATTGAAAGCTAGCCACTTGAGCCCTCTCTTCGATCGCAGACAAGGCCTGACCACAAAACTGTTCACGAAGTATGACGTGACGGAAATCATAAGCTTCACGGGCTACTTCCAGATCACAATGATGCCCCGATTAATTCTAGCAGTTTTATTTAAAGCAATTGTAAATAGTTTTAATCGCTTCATTTTAATGTTCGTACTAACAGTATTAGAAAACTTAAACGTGAATATACATATATCCCGTCATTACAACCTTCAAGACTTAACTTAATAAATCAACTACCTTTGCAGCATACATTACGTTCTTTTTTAAAAGAACCTTTGTTTTTGTTCCGAGGCTGAATGTTCTTCAATACTTTGCGGGTTTTAGCCTCAAATATTCTTAAAATATTCTTACATATATCAGTTAGTACACGTAGTGGGATGTAAACATACACTGGCACAAACCAGCTGGGAGTGGAAATTAGCACGTGCACCAAATAAATACCTTTGCTCTGTCAGACCAGCTGACACTGTTCATCTAAAGATATATTCCCATAGCGAATTCCACTGATTTGTTATTCAATGTAATTGCAATCAAATTTAAATGCGATGAACGTTAGCTGTAACACGTACATTGCAGTTAAGAAACAAATAAAAATAAAGAAATTAAATACTTCCATGAACTTGTACTGTATCCGGAAAAAAAGCCTTCTCCTCTGCCTCAAGATTGTTCTTAGCATGTTCTCAAATTTGGTATTAGCGTTAAAAATCCCAGCCTCATGTTCTTATATAATAGGTTCTTATAAGAAAAAGAGTGAGTAAAAAGTCGTTGACCCATAAGTATAAAGTTTATCGTTTATCAAAACAAAAGGGTATAGAAGCCGTGAGGTCCAGGATTCAACGGGATTCGAACGCATGACCTCTGCGATACTGTTGTAACTGAGCCACATCTGTTGAGAGCAGGTCAGTTTTAGTGGGTCCATCAATGGCCCTCAAGGATGAACAATGCATGATTATAGTGACGGATTTTGTACCGCGGTTATAAGCGATAACGTTAAGATACGATCTACAGTTTTAGCAATTTTGAAAGAGAAGCGAAGAAAAAACAAACAGGCTCCAACGGGATTCGAACCACGGTACGAAATCCGTCACTATAAACATTACAAGAATATAATGGCTAAGTCCAAGGTGGAAAAAGATTTGAAGGGAGACCGGGAATGGTGCTGTTCTAGTCTTGAGCCAGCTCAACTGAGCCTGCCATCTATGTTTAAGGTTTCATCCCCCGGTCCAAAAGAACTCTCTTTTTGTAATGCATAAACTATATATGATTATAAGCATAAGCATAAGCCACAACAAATATCAATAGCAAAGACAAGGACAAAGTACTTCCTTTTCACAAGCGCTGCCCAGCGGGCATACCGGCGAAACAAGCACTACATGTACAATAGGATTGCGAAAACAGACTGAGAACAATAATCTCTATTAAAACTCGGTACTGACCTAATGCTATTGTCTTACTTTCAAGTATTGCAAGCGTTGTTGCATTAAACAGCAAAGCACCGTTGCCAAAAAGGACCTCGCACCCATACGCGCCACTGTCCGACGTTTTAATTTTCATCAACTGCAGACTTGCTCTACCAAAGACTTTCGCTCGATCTTTCCAGCTGGGCAGGATCCTCGCATTTTCTTCGCCAATTCTGTCGGCTATCACCGTTTTTATTTTGTTGTTTTCCACGAGTCCCCATCGCGTCAAGTTTACATTCTGATTGGTGTAGAAGTCCCACCTCAGTAGGATCGTCTCTCCAGCAAAAGCTTCCGTAAACGGAGTCGGGGTTGTCAAGAAACGTAAGCTGGATGCTAGAAAACAAAACATGATGTTTGTTTAATAACTAAATCCGAAAATTGGCAAAGAGTGTGGCCTCTCAACCGTTAAATAACATTGTATTCACAATGACAATGACAATACCAGTGACATGACTGTGGCAATGACAGTGACATTGACACTGACACTGACAATGACAGTGACAGTGACAATGACGGTGACAATGACAATGACGATGAGAGTAACAATGACAATGGCATTGACAGTGACAATGACAACAGTGATAATGATAATGACAGTGACATTGACATTGACAATGACCATCACAGTGACATTGAGAATGACAGTGACAGTGACAATGACAGTGCGTGTTAGCGATTAAAATAATGATAAAGATAATCGATGTTAATGCTGTTGCTAATTATATAAACTGTTTATCTGCGGCTGAATTAGTGAAACATAATTATAAAAAGAAATATGACGATTCTATAATCTACACAAAATAAACTCATTTGAAATAAAGGTCGAAAAACTAGCTAAATAAACTGAAATCTTGCAAACAGTCAAAGTTTCGACTTTGCTCTGACAATGAGCGAACGCTCAAAACGTCAGCGTGAAACCAATTTTCGTGGCGATAAGCAGACATTGGATCAGTTTTTGTTTAATCGAGCCCATGCAATTTCTAGTTCTACGGAAATGGCAGAGGCAATCTCTCATATCCCGATAGTGGATAGTCCTCGTATGAGAGTGGGTTGTAGAGAGACTGTACGTTCTATTTTCGTAAGAACGTCCAGTTTTTGGCCTTAGATTGAACATTATTGACCTTTCCAATAAGGATCTCGACCTCAAATGTTCTTAAATGTCTTCTTGATACTTTATGGATCTGTAGCTGCATAGATATGTTCAAAGGTTGCTCCCAACTTCCAACTCAGTTCTTATATGTCCCAAATGCATTGCTATCGCCTTTTTACTAAAATGAAATCCGAAACTGCATTGTTCTTTCATGATATTTCTCAGCAGGCAGTTCTCTCGAAGTTCTCCGTTCTATTTCCAAAATTTATAGAAATAAACATTTCTTTCTTAGTCTTAGCGTGGTATTTTGAGCCCCAACGTTCTTAGTAAGAAATTTTCTTATACAAAAAAGACTGTTTATGAAGATAAAGAATCTAATGCAGTGGTAGGCTTATAGTACCAGGTTCTTACAAGTATACCGTATGCGTAGCAGATGATCTGTCTGTACAGCAGTCACGGCTTTCCACCAGCCGCAAAGTTTCAGCAAATAAGCTCGAATGAGTTCGCTGATCCAGCTGACCACACACGGAAGACCAACAGCAATATCTTGCTAGCCAGATTCTTTAGTCTTCGAATAACTATACGTTAATCTGGTTAAACATAGAGTCAGTCTGGTTTTCTGGCTGCGTCATGTTTTTGATGATATTACTAATTTTTTTTTAATTTAAGAAAGTAAAATTCTGCGCTACAGGGAACAGACCTTTGGATTGGATGAGAAAAAGCATTTGTTTGTTGGCGTTTAGTTTGTATTCTCTACTGGCATTTTCAAAACGTGCCACGTGTCCCGCATTCTTCGCGAAAGTCCCGCATTTACTTTTTCTCTAGCTTCCGGCTGGCATTAGCGCTAAAATTTCCGTTTGAGTGAGACACAAAAATATTGATGAGAGCAGTTAGCACAGTGACCAAGTTCAGAGCGGTAGGGAAAAATCCGCAAAAAATGCGAAGAAACGGCGTCGATACCGAAATGTTTGACATGTTGCGGTAAGATCTGATAGTGGATATGGATTCCGTTTGTGTTTTTGATTCGTGCTTTTTGCAAATTGTTCTTGCTTTTTTGCAAGTTTGTTATCTTGTTCATTTTTTTCGAACTTGTCTCGTATCCCTGTGGCGGACAGAGGAATGGTTTCGGCCGGCCAGTTCGGTAGAATCTCGAGCTCCCGTCGCTTCAGTGACCTGACTTCAAAATGTCTGACTTTGGATTGATCAGATTTGTCTTGATATTTTTTTGCGAGTACTGAAACTGAACGAAAATAGACGTAACGGCCGTGAAAATAGTGCTGAAACCAGTTTTTTTTTGCGTCATTCCTGTTGCCCTTTATTGTTAGTGCTGCATGCATGCAGTAATCTTACAACCAGGCAGGAAACACGGTCGCACCACAAAAATAGTTTCTTGCATAATCTCGCTTAGATCAGAAGTCGTAAAAACGTGTGAATATCAAGGGAGCATGATAAAGAAACAAGCCGTAGTTTTGTTCGTTTTTTCGGTCACCAGCGCCTCTTGGACTCCCTGCGGTACAACCATCCTGTGCGGACCGCTGAACTGTTTATTCGTGTGGGCTCAAAAAAGTCGAGTAAATGAAGTCAATGAACTAGTGGATGTGTTGGGTAATTATGCAGAACTCAAGAAGGCGCCGGAAATCGAGAAAAATTGTTTCGAAGCCAACTCTAGCGTGCTTCCTTGTGAATATTGGTCTCGAGGGAAAATAATTTATAAATTTTTAGGGAGAGCATGCCCCCAGACTACCCTAGACCCCCGATCCTTCGGTACTCACGTCGAACCCCCTTTTGCAAAATCTTGAATCTACGACAGAAAACCCACAAGTAGTCCTTTCTAGTGCGTCACCGCATATCAAGTACGTCACTGCACATCACCGTATGGGTGACCTCTAACCATGCAATAGGAATGCCCGACTCGGTGAGCTATGACGGCTATAACCACAAGTGGGCGAAGCGGAAAGTGCATGCTAGAGTCAGAATTTATAATGGCGATTTAAGTTACTGGGCAAAGTCAAGATACTCAAGGCTGTTTTCTTTCATGTTCTGGAGTTGGTTCCTGAAGTAATTTACCAAGCTACCATGAGATCATGATATGTGTTATGTTAATTTTGCTTCTGTGGTGATATTGGCTTCTAAGAGTTGCTACAACTGCAAACTAACGTCAAAGCTGTGGTGTTTCTTTTGTGTTGACCTGACGGCCTTACTCATTGCTTACTCAAAGTTTAATTAATCTAAAATTAATGCTTCGTATCTTGTTCGGCATTCAAATCCAAACAATCAAAGGATAATAACTTCGTAAATTGGTCATAGTTGTTTTTAAAAATAAAACACAATGTATAAATCGCGTGACTGGTTATGAAAAGAAGAGTCGAGAGTTTACAAAAGCCCTATTTGGACATGTACATCCCACGCAGTTGAACGCAAGTACGATTTCGAAAGTAAATAAGAAAATGTAGGAGACCAGAAAGCGCAATCAATAGCTCACCCGGTTTGCATGGTGAGATCATGTAAACATTTAACTCGCTTCTTCCATGGCAACAAACCAAAGGCTAAATTACGTTAACTAGAACCTCTGTCTCTGAGACGTTTTGGAAAAAATGTTCAGTAAAATGATTGGTCAGTTTAACTTTCAAAGTTTACAATTTTGAAGATTAACTGTCTTTCTTTTGATGTGAGTATACAGATATTAGCGCAACTGTGCATAATGGCTTTAAGGAACAACGAAAGTTATAACATAATAATACGGTTACCAGGTCTGAAAGTGGAAGTCGAAGTTAATCTAGTACGAAAGTACTTTCATGGTGAATTATGGCAGAAGTTGGTCATTATACTGACAGTATAGTAGACAAATATAAACTTGAAAGAATATACTAATTTCCAATTTTATATTCAAATGATAAGCGTTTTTTTGACCCGTAAATACACGAGGTGGCAAAGTGTATCAGTTGTAAGATCAAAATACTACCGAGTTTCTAGAAGCGAAGAGCAATGAATGTGCCTTTGTTCGCTTCTCCATGACCCATCGGACCATGCGATACGAAATGCTTGTGTTCGTTAACTCTAAGCATGCGAAAACCTTCAGTATAACTATTAAAAAAAGAATATTGGTATTATTTTTCCTTACTTTTCTGTAACCGCCAGAAAGGTTTGAAACACAGGAACAAGATGACATTTTTATTTTTCATATGGACGGCAAAAGTCAGACAAATCAAAGCTGTAATGACCTGGTATGGATACCTTTTCAGCAACCATGGCGTGCCGTTTAGACTCTATATTTATAAATATCATCGGCTTCAGTTCTAAAATCAATCGCGTTATTGCTAGTAACATACTATTTGTCTTCAGGGAATTTTTCTTCAATTTTGTTCACTACAACACAGAAAAAGATTATTTTTCTGTATTATTGACAATTTGCAGACTAAAGTTGTCTTTGACAGTTTATCACCATACCACAGGTGGTCCCAGAAAGTGTCAAGTTTCTCATCTTGGTAGCTTGGTATATGTTACTTATATGACTGAGCTTGGCTTCTGAGAACTATTCAATCACAGAAAAGAGAAAAACATCTTGGCACAGACTTTCTTCTCTATGAATGTACGTGACATAAAATGCAAAAATATTTTCTTTGATACCAGACCGTCGTATCAAGAAGAATTGGAATCGGCCGGCTTTACGTTGAACAAACTTTGTTTGCAACTTCTATCATAATAATATAAGTTGTCAAATTAAAGAAGCTGCGACAACACCAGACAAAAACATGTGGTCTTACCCGAAAAATTACTCCTTATAAAAACCCGCTTTATGTTAATTTAAGTGCTTTTATAGTTTCAGCTTAGAGCTTTGTGTAAACTCAATGAACTATAGCTTACACTAAATAGATAGTAGTATTAAGGCAAAGCTATAGTTAGAACACACGAAGCTATCGTGTAGTTTTAAATCACTAAAGTAACATGCTCACCTCCATTTCTGAGAAATATAACGGTAAAGAATGGCAATAGCTTGCTGGCCAGCTTCATCTCTCACTTTGGCCAAATATTCTACCACGAAGTTGTGGCGGGTTGTAAAATGTGCTTCAATTGGAATCGACAGGTTGTCGCAGCTTCTTCAGAATAACATTATGAGACCTTGTAATTACGAGAAATACCGTCTCTAACACATAATAAAAGAGAAGAGAGGGCTGGCGGGGTTGTGTCTGTATTTCAGCCAGAGTCGTATTTCCTCTACTCGGGTGGAATGTTGTTTATCGTATGGATACACGATATGCAATGAATGAAGTCGGTAAAGCGTGGACAACTCACCCCAGTCTGTTTGCGGATTCTAGCGACCCGTCTAATCCACAGAAAGAGTTGGACGAGTTGTTAATGTTGCAGCTCAAGGCCTGCAAGGATTTGAAGTATGTTAGTTGTTTGTAACACTCTTTAGCATATAATTTGGCAAATGATCAAACTAGGCAGCAATACAGATACATCTTCAGAAGTACAAAGTAGTTATCAAGCAGCTAATAGAGAAAAACACTTAAAAATAGGTTTGTTTCAGTACGTACAGACGCGTAACCAGGATTTTTCGTGGGGGTGGGGGGGGGGGGGTGCGTGTGGCCCGTTTTATGGGGTCTGGTTAACGTTACTAAAACCTGGAACGGTGAATATAAGTCGAGAAACGGTCAATATTTACCCTATCTGCAGCGATGCTTGACGTTCTTAATTGTTCAAATCCTCCAGCCTTCGAAGATTTTATAGATTTTCACACCTCCCGACTTGTATTGGCCGTTTTAGTAACGTCCGGTCTGGGGGATGCTTCTCTCGGAAAAAAATTAAGAAAGCTTGGATTTTCCTGGACAGCGTTACGCGCGTTTTTATGGTGGAGAAAGGGACGTTGCTAAAACCGGCACCGGTCAATATGAGTCAGGGGACGGTCAATATGTGTTTGGAAGCGTAAAAATTCACAAATTCTTCGAAGGCTAGGGGAGTAATTAAGTGAGTACTGAAGTAAGTAAGTATGTAAGTAAGTAAGTAAGCAAGTAAGGATAGTTAGGTAAGTAAGTAAGAAGGTAAGTGATTGAGTAAGCAAGCAAGCAAGGAAGTAAGTAAACAAGTAAGTAAGTAAGTATGTAAATAAGTAGGTAAGTTAGTAAGTAAGTTGTACTGAGTAAGCAAGTAAGTTAGTAAGTAAATAACCAAGTAACTTAACAAAGTGGAGAAGTGATGAATATAAAGTTACATACAAAGATACTCGTGATACTGCAACATCAATCTGGGTTATGTAACAAACTTCACCCTTTTGCAACGTGACGTTGCTTGTGATCTTTATCCTTTTGCAATTTGACGGCGTTTGTTGTTTCACATGCACTGGATCATGGCAAACAAGGAATGTAGTTTTGTTGCTTGCATGAAACGATAATACTGTCAGTGGTTAGGGTTTATGGGGAGTTTTTTTGATTCACTATGGGAAAAAACAAGAATAAAAACACGACAAAATATATTCATTTTTCCGATTTATTCAAGGCTGCCCCAAGGAAAATACACATCGAATAAACCGCAGTGACTGACGTGACCTCCATGGCTTTTCTGGACTTAAATGGCATGGATGTGGAAACACATATATGGGTTACAAAAAAAGATAAATCAGATAATTACTGACCCATGTGCGAGGGACACATGTACTGATATTGCGGTAGCCACACGCAACCTTAGCGTGCCTATTTTTCTTAGTTTAATGGCACTAGTGTTGTACTCTCTGGTTCAGCTGCAAAATTTGCCGACGTTAATGGACGTCGATTTCGTTTGACTGGAAATCTAGTAGAGAAAGAGTACACCAGGCTTATAGCTAAATTCTCCTTACCTGCCTCGAGCTCCGTCTGATATATCGAGTTAGATTTATAAGCTGTTTAACGAAAGTTTACACTATCAGGTAAATAGAGTTTGGTAAAGTTGATGTGAATTTTAAAGATACGAGGAAAGGTGTTTCTAAACTGTCCTTGACTGAAAGGGTTAAAAACTTTTTGAACATAGTTTTAACAGCTAAATGATGACATTCAATTTTGAAAACATCGTTTTGAATTAGTATTGTCAAAAACTGAGATTCAAAGTGCCTTTCAAACACAAAAAGAAAAATTATAAAGCCTTAATATAGATTGCAACAAAATAGGAAAACAGTCAATATGAGGCTGAAATGAAAATGTTTAGAAAAAAAGTAAATTTAACAAAAAATGGTGAAACGCAGCAAGCAACCACACTCAGCATCACACGGTAAATAAGTGTTATTACTCCTTATTTTAATACAAATAAACTCTAGCTGAGACAAATACTGTGCTGTACAGTGCACTGTCTGCCCCAAATCACAAGAAAAACAGAGCGTAGAAAAGCACCTAAAGGCTCTTTCGTTGATTTTCAGCCACTAAAATAATATGGCAGTTAAGAAGAAAATAGGTACTTTTTGAGCCTCAAATTGCTGAAAAAATGAGCATTCAGCCTGGGCAAAGTTTACTGGTTCTCAATAAAAAGAAAAGTGTATGGATTTGGCTTACTACCATTAATTTATTAGTATTAAGATAACTAGTCATTAGTTATTAGATTGTTATTATTAGGTTGTGAATTTTATTATCTTAATACTGAAATTTCCATAGGACGTTTAACCATGTTGAACTTGTAGAACATTTTAAATACACATTGTATTTAATATGACTGATTATTACTGATTTACGGGAGGGCGGTTTCGCTTTCGGCTTGTGTAGAAAACTTCTACACAAGCCATCGACACACCTTTCCGCTCTCTCCTTCAAAAAGAGGACGCGCGGGGAATCATGGGAAGGGGGAAGCGCGAGATCTTTTTCTTCCCCAGTCCTCCAATATGTTCACTTCTCTCGTTTAACCCCAAGGAACCTCTGCGGAGGAGACAGCCTTTTCCGTCGATTCTGAAAACTGAGTCCCTTTAGTTAAAAGCCAAAAATTATCAAACACGGAATAAATTGCAAAGTTCATGTTTGAAGTTCCTAAAACACGTTACCTATTTCCATTGATCACTTTGTTGCAAAAGTTATTCAAAAAAGACACTTCAGTTGGGCAAGCTTTGACCCTAATACACTCTTTTAAGACAAACTAAATTTAGTGAAAAGTCCATCGACGACTATTTTTAACTTGTTCCATTTCGCGAAAATGCCAAACATATTACAGTTTACCAATTGACTACTTCTGTTTTTATAGTTGTTCAATTTCGGGGTAAAGCAAACCATGGCGCACAGCACAAACTTGTAATTTGAAACAGCGATACTAAGGTCGTTCAAGAAAGTCAACTGCGAGGGCAAATCTGGCCCTAATTCGGGACATGCACTGGCCCTTTATTTAGAGGTACTTAGCCGCCCTTATTAACGTCATTCAGCTTTTTCAAAACAATTAATTTGCGTGAAGCGCAATTCTCAGGTTCCAAGGCATGACGGGGCTCTTGAAGTTTGCAAAAGCTCTATTTATTGATCATTTATTTCCAAGTGAAGCTCGAGCAGCGATTTTTGTCAATTTCAAACAGCTACCAGCTCCCTCAACACTGTCGAGGCCTACACATTATGGTACAACGCAATTAGAACGAATTCGCTTATTCTCGAGGGTGAAATTGTAAGTCCAAGGAAAGTTCTTAAACGTTTCTCGATCTTCACCATCCAAAAAATATTTCCGGTTATTGGTCAAAACGAACTTTAAACTGAACTTTGAAGCCGACGGTTTTGCCCTGCACCTCATGTCATTGGGGAAGGCCAGTGAACAGTCAAACGCAAGAATAGCTTTTTCTTTTTAAATTATAGCGGGTTATTAAAAAAACCGAATTTTTTAACGGCTTTCAAATGTTCCGACGTCACAGTTTTTGCCCTTTCAAAACGGGTTGCGTTATTCGATTCAGATAAGCAAATCACCAAAGTGAGTGGGGTTTATCATACTTCGGACGATTTATAGCAATTGCGCCACGGTCTACAAACAAAAACAAATGCATATATTTGTTCTTTTTGAGTTTGACTAAAACTGAAAATGAAATTATTTTGGCAGATTCAAACCATAGTATTGTAAGAAGTTGTTAATGTGTTTGTTGAATTAGGGTCACGGCAAAGAAAAAATCAACAGGTATCACGGCGGTATTAGCGATTTCTAGTCGATGTACATGTTGTTAAATTTTAGCTGCTGTCGTTCATTTACTTTCATGTTGTGTTTAAAACGTTGTTGTTGTGTTTGGTGAATAATTTTGCGGTTGCCGTGACATTATTATTCTCATTAATCACTATCATCATCATCATTACCAAAATAACAGAAATACTTTATTGACATCATCCACTACGTGGCTACTCCTTCGGGTTTATGTAGACTGTATTTAGGCAGAGTCACCCATTCAGCCCTGCATTTAAAATCTATTACAATAAAATACAAAGAAAGTAATGTAACTAAACATTATTATATGTATTATAATCGGTTTTACAATAATATATCTCGAATATAAAACTATTGCTAAAAGTCTGAAAAAATCTATTGAGATTTTCAAAGTTTCCTTCTGTTGTGCGATTGGTTGATTGAAGTGTCCGATTACAGACTCCATAAGGTGAAAAGATCGCTGCTAAAACAGTCAGATTGTAGAACGGTGAACACAAAACAGACATAATCATATCTAAAAGAAAAAATAAACAAGTTATCACCTATGACTTGAAGTCCAATCATCACTGAATCAGATAAAAACTCAAATTTGGAAAACATAGATTGGCTACCAGTAATTCTGACTTACAAACTTGCACTTTATGTTTTGCAAACAGAACTATTTGAAAACCAAGTTTGTTAGTAAGTATTCAGCTGGGTGGTCTCGGGGACTCCAAACCTTCTCCTATTTTCACGAAACAACTGGCAGAGTTTCTCCTTATATCTGGCATGAAGTTCATCCACTTGTTCTTGGGAGGCAGAGGCAACCCTTTCAACTGGAATAGGTGTTCCCACTGACAAGAGAAAGTTAAACGGGTGGTTATCATAAAGTAACAGTTATAATAAAAATAATACTATTATTGATACTAACAATATTAATAGTAATAATTATATAAATAACAATAATCATATTATTGGTGACAACAACATTAATTATAATAGTAAAATAAATTGACGGAATCAAAAACACCTTACGTATTACATATGAATACATCTGGCAATTTTTTGTTTCAGAGGACTTTTGAAGGATTTCGCCGATTTGCTTAATTTCAAACGAGTTTCAAAAGAGTTCTAAATCTTGGAGACCATGTCTTGTCAGGATCTTTGTATGTAATTAAATTGAAAATTTGTATTAAACTAATGTGTGTCGAGTGATCTACATAAGTAACATATTGTAAGAAGTGGTTCCGCAGGGATTATTTGCTGTTAACACTGTAATGGTTGTACAATAATGCTTGTGTATAAACCAACATACAAATAGCTATTTGATTCGATATAAAGAGAACTGCTGGAGAAAGAAAACAGGCCCGTAGACAGGGGGTGCGCACGCGGGGGGGGGGGGGGGGGGGGGGGGGGGGGGGGGGGGGGGGGGGGGGGGGG
>JAOBYE010233656.1:0-16748 GCA_025403585.1 Parazoanthus swiftii | reverse complement strand
TGATTATGATTATGATTATGATTATGATTATGATTATGATTATGATTATGATTATGATTATGATTATTATTATTATTGGAAGTATTTTAGTTTCCTTGTTCTTACGGGAAAACTCATTTTTCTTATGTGTTTCAGTTCGACTGTACCAACACGTTGAATGACCAGATACTAGAGAACGTTCGCGTTGACATGGAGCCGTCGGATGGGGAGTTTGAGGTGGTCCGCTACATCCCCTGCTCTTCCTTGCCGTACAACCAGCCCGGTACCAGCTACACCTTGGTTAAGCTGCCCGACGACACATCTTCTGGTATGCAGTTTTATGAGTATAAATTACACGATCTATCCATTACTGATTGTTTCTTAAATCTACCAACGGTCGACGGACAGTTGTTACCAGTACAAGGCCGTCCTGCATGACAGAAAATCAAACTTTCGATTATTGCAATCGGTTCATGTCAGATGAAATGCCCTTTTTTTCCTTTTCACAGCTTGACCAAAGTGTTCTGTTGCTTCTTTTTTTCAAGTGACAAACATTTCCTACTAATAAATTATAATATCGTATCGTATCGTATTATATCGCATACCTTTTCGTATATCGTATTTATACAATATAATATACATGTTGCGACTGTTATCGATGGAGCTGTTTCTACCTGGATCATTGTTGGTTAATAATTTTTATAACAAAGTATCTTCGTCTGCAGTCGCGGCTACGTTTACAAACACGTTGAAGTTTATCGTGAAGGATTGCGATCCCAACACAGGGGAGGCAGATGATGAGGGATATGACGATGAATATGTGGTACGTATCTCGAACGTGATTTCATAAAGCGTGATACCGCCATGCTGTCGCGCTCTTCATGGACGTGGCCTGGTGTAGTCTCAAACAGAGGAGAAACGAACGATTCAACGATATGAAAATGCTTTTTTCACACCTTCCAACCGACGCGACAAAGCGAAAATTGACAAACATCCTGTTTTGTTATTATTTGCTTATTGGCAATGGTGCATCAGAGTTTTTGACGCCTTTAGTTTTGTTCCCGCCCCTAAATTTCGGACAGAACACAAACCATTAGTATCTAGAATAGCCTGCGATGCAAACTTTAGGTCCCATTTCTCTAGAACAGATGATAAGAGAAACTGATAGAAAATGTCACGGATTTTCTGGTGTTCAAAACATCACCTCTCTCAAAACTGCCTTCTTTAAACTCTTCTTCCATTTGATATAAATTGTTTCTCTTTGACCAAAATTTGTAACTAAACAAACCACAGATGCAAGAAGACCGTGTTTCCGCTCTGCAAATTAGTTGGCGCTTGTCCCCATGCGCGACTTTGCTGCACGAGTTTTGAAGTAGTTTGAGAGTGTCTGCATTCGTCCGTAACCATACCAGTTCTTCGTTGGAAGAATTGTTACTGAAGTGATTGGGCGGATTTTATCTAGACCAGCTTTGGAACATGTTTACTTATTTTGCATAGAACGGTGTTGCCGGTTTCTTACAACAAAGTATTCCTTTCAGTTGGAAGATGTGGACTTGGTGGTCGCTGACCATGTTCAGCGCGTGCTCAAGACTAACTTCCTTGCCTCGTGGGAGGAGGTTGGAGACGAGTTCGAGATGTCCGACACATACGCCTTGACCCAGATGAACAGCCTGGAAGGTACATACCCAGTAGTTCTTTGTATCAACGCCCTACAATAAGTGTGTATTGAGCCGTTAGTGTCTCCTCTGCCCTGTCGAGTGGGAAATGTGGTCCGGGTTACTGTCGAGATTGAAGTCGATAACGAAAATGCAGGGGTAGTTAGTAATGCCAGCGGTGTTGTTTCTCAACAAACCTGTAGTCTCTTTTTCCTGGTCTATCGGCCTGTAAATCTGTTTCCGTCAATGTATCTGTTCGTGTCCTTCTGTCCATCTACGTCTGTTTCTGTCAGTTGTGCCTGTCTTTCGCTCTTTTCGTGTGTTTATCTGTCAGTTCATTCGTCCGTTTCTGTCCATCTGTTTGCCAATTAGTACAGTCTGTCCGTTCATTTTTTGTCCATATCTCTGCCCCCGTCCATCCAAATATCGAGTTCTTGAGTTAGGAAATTCCATAAAATGGCGAAGTTTAATCTTTAAGGTTAACATCTCGTACCTATACCCTGGTGCAGCAATCGATTTTTTTTGCCCCGGTTCAACTTTCATGTAATGAAGTGTTTGAGTCTGCTCGTATATGTTTGATGTTTGAATGGAGTGGCATACGAATTCCATTACCCCCTTCCCGACCCCTTATCCAAAATGAAAATATATTACATTGGAGTATTTACACCATGGATGTTGTTAGTTTTAATTTAATTAATTTAATTTAATTAATTTAATTTAATTTAATTTAGTTTTGTTGGGTAACTAGCGCTTCAGGACTTCAAAATATCCAAAACGCGCTAGCTTTCACATTGTGATACAAGTAATGCAATCCGACTTTACATGGAAAGTATTGGAAGTCGATCATCTATTCCCGCGCATGTTATAACTGTCTTGTCTTTTGTTTTTGAACTGTTCATGAATTTTCTATAAATAATGTACTGTTAGTTTCTATCTGTCAACCAATTCGTCTGCCCAACTTTTTTTCCACATGCATTTTTATGGTCATAACTTTAATGTTCCCGCCGGCTGTTGAGTACCGTCGTGAACCGTTCTGTCCTTTTTTAACGCAACAGAAGCTGTCAAGCAGATCATCGAGTATCTTGGAATGCAGCCCTGCGAACGTTCGGACAAAGTGCCAGGCGACAAGAGTTCCCATGGGTTACTGCTGGCAGGCGTTTACCGCGGAGGACACGACGTGTTAGTGCGGGCTCGTCTGGCCTTCGATCAGGGTGTCACCATGAACATCACTGTACGCAGCAAAGACGCGACCGTCAGTGAAGTCATCCTCTCGGCTGTCGGCTAATCAACAATTGTCATGGCAACCAGCTGTTCAGTATTGTTGTACATCTGCAACTCCATGCACGGTTTAAACAGCGAAATGATGTTGTTACGAAAGTGTAAAAGTTAGAATAATTCAGCATAAAAGCGTAAAAGTAGTTCAATAAAACGGTTTGCTAATCAATTAGCTTGTCTAATCGTTATGTTACGAGGTTAACCTGGGAGCCTTGACCTTGCCTGGGCGGCCATTAAAGTTTGAGCCCTTTCCAGAGACTACTTGCGCGCCCCCAGCCCTTCCCAGAGACTACTTGCGCGCCCCAGCCCTTCTCATAGTCTACTTGCGCGCCCCCAGCCCTTCTCAGAGACTACTTGCGCGCCCCCAGCCCTTCTCAGAGACTACTTGCGCGCCCTCAGAAACCACGTAGCTGACTTAGACGCCTGGCCAGGGGCGTCGCAGTTCTCATGTAGTGCATGGGGTCACTCAGATGGCCACCAGGCAAGCAGCCAACATATTTATCACCCATAATGTAATTCAGACCACAAAGGTAATACCAACCTGTATGAATGTATTACCAACGGTAAATGTATTATACCGAGTCACGTACTCTCCATAAACGTAATAATTGGTTATAGAGTTGGTTGTTAGTTAGGTGATGACGTCAAGAAGATTTGCTTGTTTTAGAACTGTTCGTAGCAAATCTATGCTTGCACTTTTATCAAGCTATTCTAAGACTGGCTCTCCGTTAAACGCCCCAACATGCACAGCCAACGTGATTTTAATAAGCACTCCGATCCTGCTGCCTAAAGATTTTCAATAAATGCCCTTCTATAAAAGTGAAGGCTGGAAAGTAAAACAAACCAAAGGAGAATATATACACTTCTTAACAACCTGTTGACATATGCACCCAAAGGTATTTCTACAGGCAAGACTTGAGCTTGTTAAGGTTGCCACAGAGTCTGGAAATCAGGACAAGAGCAAAGCAGTTTTGCTTTTTGTCAGGGAAATTCAAAATTAGGGAAAATGAAGAAAATTGCTTTTGTCAGATGTTCCAGGTCATGGCCAAGAGTCAGTCAGGGAATGTTCTTGTGAAGCGAGAAATTATTTTTTTTCAGTGTAATACTTGTACGTATCCGGAACAATTTGTTGTACAATTAGTAGAACGTTTCCATTGGCTAATATCACTTAGTTTCGTGGTACAGCTGTTTTACTGAGTTAATATTTGGTCTTAATACGTACAAGAAGACAAATAACTCAAACTAATATTTTTATTGTCAACAACGTCTTTAAAGATCTCTTACTAAAGCTACATTGTTTGAAATGCAGTGGAAACGCGTTTTAAGGTGTTGAACTTGAACAAGAAAATCAAATAAAAGGACCAATACCTTCAATTAAGTCAAAGCAACCAAAGAAGAAGCGAGCGATAAAGTGTTGTTGCATCATTGGTTTGATGTAACTCCAGTTGGCCAGTTGCAGTACGTTTTCGCTTTTAATGGGAGTTGTCTGATTTTTAAATACTTTCGTTGACAGATAATGTTCTCAAAAATAAAGGTTTTGCCATTTGATCTGCGATGAAGCCCTCCGGGGCCCCGGTGAAGTGTCAGTTGTGCGTATTTTAGAGTGTCTAGCCAGTTATTGAGGTATTTTTTAAGTAAATGAGTGAGAATATTTCCGGGACCGATGAATTAAGGGTTTGCCGTATAGAGAGCTGTCCGTATTATTGGTGTCCGTACTGAGAGACTCAAAATATAGTTTAAATTTGTGACCCCCCCCCCCGCCCCCCACTTCTCCAAAAAGGGAGGCTCTTTCCTGGCCCAGTCCGCCACTTGTGACAACCGTGAACTTTTCACCGAAGCTAAATATTCATCTTATTGTCCAAGTTGTTTTGGTTACTAATGATCGATGCTGACCGTGTAAAATACAACTCGCGAAATATCTTCAACTCTTATTAATTGATAATTTATTTTTCGATTATTTATTATTTCAAAGACAAAAATGTTCCTTGTTTATAATTGTTCATAAGCGCGCTTCAACCCTTTCCATGTGAACATTCTCAATTTTTTAAAAAGTAATTTAGAATTTAACTTTGTTATTAACATGAAAATTTTATTAATAATAAGAAAAATCTGAGTTTTGTTGTGCAATAGAATATAATAAGCAAGTTTCCGCAAGGCCCGCTGCGAAGGAAATAAGGCACACAGTAATACGGGGGGGGTGTCACGATAGAATCAGTATAGATGTGAAAACTCGAGCAAAATGTGTGAAAAGTTTTGTTTTTCAACAAAGTATACCGGTTGCGTTACAAGCTGCACTAAAGCCAAGCGAGCTTGTGTAAAAAGTCGTTAAGTTTTCTGACGTTATAAGTTATAATTCATGACTTTTGAAAGTTCCCTTTTTGTAAAAAGTATCTTTGACGGGAACAAAAGCCGAGAAGACCGGAACGACAGTGGGCAATTGATCATGACTGGAATGCTCGGCAACCTGCTGCTTTAGACGGCTTCAAATTGCAGGTTTTTGTTTGTATTTCAAACTCACTTCATGACCGTTTTATTCAACTTTTCAGAGAAAAGAAAATGAAATTTTTAGTCTGTCTTTCGGAAAACCTGATTTGACCGAGAGTGCACAGCTGGGCTCTTCACGCTATTTCAATGTATTTTCGATGTATTTCTGAAATTATTGTGTGGGATTTTTAAAAGTTTGAACGGAAGAACCAGTATAATTTCCGATTTTGGGCTGCTTATATTGTTTTAAGTAAAAACGATTCATTTCTATCTGTTTCACCATTATGTTATTTTATTAAGATTTGCAAATTCATGCAGAGCTGATAAGTCGCCTGATTGAAAAGAAAGAAAACAAAATCAGCGAAAAAAGTGTTTCAGCAAAACTGTTTACGTTTCACGGAGCGCACAGCGGTTTGGGGTCACGCAATGCGTGTGACTGGATGTACTTCAAACCTAACATTCTCTCGATTTTCTCACTGTGAAACAGTTTTGTCATCACGATTTTTATCGTTTTTCAGATTTTTCAAATTACCACTTTTCGGTAACTATTCTTGTGTATTTATAATTCACTTCCGTGTTGCGCCGATGAAAACACTAGTTCACACTCATGCCTTACGATGTTATTGTCACCAGTTGTAGCGCGAAGTACTGTATTGGCTAAGGATATTTTTACTAGTTCTTGTGATGAAATACTGGGTTAAGCGGTTATTTTTACTGCCAACTCAAGCAAACATCTGCTAACTCAAATGGAATGAAAATGAGAATTCTGCTTTCTGCCTGACATGATCTGTGGGGTGGCCGGCGTGTCAGATACAGATAGAAGGGCTCATGGCCACGAGAACGGACTCGGCGCCATCTTAGCGAAGAACGAACTTTAGTGCGTTGTGTTTGAAGCTCATTTTGCTCCTTTGAAGAACCGGTACAAGTACTCCGATCTTGTTTTCTGTTAGAGTGATATTTTTCCACAAGATAACCGTAAAGTTTGGCGCGTTTAATGGTTGGAATTTGCCGAATTTCTCTTCCGAAAAACGCCCATTGTTTGGTCATTGTTGTATATGGCGTGATCGCTTGAACCGAAGGGAACCATTTGAAGGCAAGCACTCAGGAGAAAGCGGGAAGGCAACCGTTCACTTTACACAGGGAATTTTAACCAAATAACTGAAGGTTAGCGAATCTGAGAAGAACTGGACATTGGAACACTGTATAAGTGAACTCAGCTCAACGAAAGTTACACTGTCCAAGTTTTAGTTTACTGGCGTCGTTTGGGAAAGCCTTTGTCTGTGCTCGAACGATTTTAATTTACTTTCGACATTTTGCAATATACAGCGATTACTTTATCGATATTTGTAAAGATATGCTTTAGACGTGCTAACTTAAAAGACGTTGTTCGGGAGGAAAAGGATATCGGCAGACGTAAACGCAGTAAGTTTACCTATCGTTGGAACGACTGTTGGTTGTTGGTGTCGCCATTTTACCTCACAGGAACGAAGCGATTGCGTAGCTTTGAATCTACAACAAGGCTGATCTACTATCAAATCCAAAGAAACGTTGAAGATCTGGGGCTGCTGCGACCGTTTGCGAATACAGAAAAGTGTGAGAAGACTGTTAAAGTTTGTATTTGGAAAAGGACTTTGAACTTCTACTTCGGCTTGGCTGTTCCATATTCTTTGATGTTAGGCGAAAGCGTCCTCTTTTCAGAGTTGAGGCGAAATCTTATACGGGAATTTTTGAAAACGTGTTTCGACAGTTATAAGGCAGATCCATATACCAAAGTGCTCTAACTGCGCTGTTTCTAACAATGTTATGATATTTTAACTATGGTGAACATACAAGAGCTGATAGACAACTTGAGGGCCACGAAGCCGCCTTATGAATGTCCTTTGTGTCAAAAGATTTACAAAAGCTACAGCGGAATTGAATATCATTTAATAAATTTCAAGCATGATGGCAGTGAAAGTGCTGTAGTCCCCACGTCGGCAACAAAAAGAACGAAAGGACGAGGGAGAAAAACTGTTAAGAACAAGAAACCTCCACCGTCACCGCCGACGGTTTCTCTTGTTCAACAAAATCTGACTTACGCACAAGCGCAGGAAATTGTCGAAGTTGAACTTGAGGGGTTGCCACACAGAATACATATAAGTGATAGCCTAGATGTTGTTGAGCATGAGGAAACTAAGGAACAAGAAAAACCTGAAGAAGAATTTGTCTCGTTTTCTTTCAAACCGCTGACGAAGGCCAAATCGAAAAACAAAAACAAGAACAAGAGCAAAAATAAAGGAGATTCCGAAAGCAAGCGCTTCAAGCTGCCCGAAGCAGAGTTTGTGCAAGTCGATTCCAGGATAAGAATACCCGATGCTCCCGCACGGCCATCGGCTTATTTCCGATTCATTGAGAAATGTGTTGAAGAGTTGGACGAAATGGTGGAGTATGACATGGATGAAGAAGACTATGCCTGGCTTGATTTCATAAATGAACAAAGGAAGTCCGATAACATTGCCCCAGTCTCCCAAGAAGTGTTTGAAACTCTCATGGATAGGTTGGAAAAGGAATCGTACTTTGAGAGCCAGTCATCTTGTGATCCTAATACCTACATTGACGAGGATGCAGTTTGTTGTATTTGCAATGATGGTGAATGTCAGAACAGTAATGTGATCCTGTTTTGTGACATGTGTAACTTGGCTGTTCATCAGGAGTGTTATGGTGTCCCGTACATCCCTGAAGGACAGTGGCTGTGTCGAAGATGTCTTCAGTCCCCATCTCGAGTTGTTGACTGTACTCTGTGCCCCAACAAAGTTGGTGCTTTTAAGCAAACTGATCAAGGCAAGTGGGCCCATGTTGTCTGTGCTCTCTGGATTCCTGAAGTTTGTTTTGCAAACACTGTGTTCCTTGAGCCCATTGATTCTATCGAAAACATTCCCCCTGCTAGGTGGAAACTCAATTGTTACATCTGTAAGCGACGGCAAGGAGCCTGTATCCAGTGTTTTAAGACAAATTGTTACACAGCTTTTCATGTGACCTGTGCACAGCAAGCAGGCCTGTACATGAAAATTGAACCAGTTAAGGGAGAGAATGGACAAATAACAGTGAAGAAGACGGCTTTCTGTGATGTCCACGCTCCAGGCAACAAAGAGGAGCCCGAGTGCAGTGAAGAAGAGAAGGAAAAGGAGAAAGACAAAGACAAAAAGGAGAAAGGCAGTGCTGTTAAGAGCAAGGAAAGTGTTAAGATGCCCTTTAAGTCAAAGAAAAGCATCAAGAATTTCAGGAAAATGTTGGCTGAGAGAAAGACTACTGGTATTCCAATTGTCAACATCCCATTCATTCCAGCTCACAGGTAAGAGAAAGTTATAGTTGTTAAGTGGCTTTTCTGTTAGATGAAATATAGTATTTCCATGTTTTTTAGAATGGTGAAACTTGTTACCGAATGATGGAAAGATGTGAGAGCTAAGAAATTTTCTTGACTTGAAAAGTTCTTTTGTGATGATTATATGTAGCTTTGAGGTGTTATGATTGGTCCATCAACAAAGGTTATAATACATTGCAGTGGGGATTCCCCTATCACACTCAGCTATTTATGTTCTTGAATTTAATCACACAGTTCATTTTACAAATGTTTCTCATCTTAGGAAAGATTATTTTAAAGAATATATTATTTTGTAATAATTCAACTGCTAAAAGATGAAGTATAAAAAAGCTAGAAGGTTCAATTACTTTTATCACATGACTTTGTTAACATTTGAATGCAATCACTGCAAATAGAACCTTAAAACATGTACAGTACTTTATTCTAACATGTTCCATAGTACAAAAGTATTACAAATACAGCACAAGACATGAACATAAGATTCAATCTCAGTATAATGATAACTGCAAGAAGGTGTTGAAAAAAATTTTTTAGTGTGAGTAATAAAGTACTACTCGTTGTAAATGTATTTTTTGTAAAAATGATAGTCCCACAATCACCAGTCTCCAGGTTTTATATAAAAAAGTCATATAGAAAATGCCCTTTAATGACAGACTGATCAATGTATTGCCTTAGGAAACATGAAACTAAAATGTGATCTTTTCAGGCAAAAGATATTAATAAAGGATTAGCATCATGGTGCTTCATTACTTGGCATTTTTGTTGTTATTGTGTGCATGTAGCTATCACAAGGACTCGTGGCTTGAGTTTGTTAAAAAAATGGCAAACATAAGCAAACTTGTCCTTGGGAGCCTGATTCAGTTCTTAAAATCAAGGTTGTGGAGTCAATAATAACTATTATTATCAACCACTGTTTATAATTAACATCTTTTGTTTGTGTTTCTTTAGAAATAACTTTCTCTTGAGTTTGACAAAATTTGTTGAATTATTAAAGTGTTTTGACTACATAATTAAGTATACTTTGTTTGTTTGATTGTCAACAAACACAGAAATAGCAACAAGCTTACGTTTCGTGCCAAATTATTTTAAGCATATGCTCTTTGGAAAAAGAGTAAGATTTTAGTAAAGAGTGTTAGAAGCTAAACAAAATAAGTTGAGTAGCTAGGCAAAGATTGGTTTCAGTTTTAAAGTACAAGGCAGGCACAAAGGTTAGGAAAGCAGTAGTACACAAAAAGGTATAATTTTCATATATCTACTAGAGAAACAGGCAAGAAAGGACTACTTAAAAATAGATACCCAAATAAGGGAAACATCATGCTGTGATTGGTTGGATTGTAAACATCTATTTTTATCCATTAAAGTTCAAGATATCTTTCTGAGTCTTTTTAGAAGATGTTTTTCTTCTCATTTCATTTCCTTGTCAAGGAATCTATTGTCTCATCATCAGGATTTTCAGAAGAAAAGCTCCCAGCAATAATTATAACTCATTCAACTTCTAAATGATATTTCATGTTTTATCAAAGAAACACTTATCAAGTCATTCTACAATTTTGACAAAAAATTGTTTGTTGTTGTGAATAATTTTTTTAAAAAATACCACAATCATGAGTATCAGCAAAATTTGAAAATGTTATCACAGGCAAGTGAACACAGGAGCTTCTGTTAGTAATCTTAAGATTTTTCTTCAAAGCATTTTGTTTCTCCTAATTTTAGTGAAACAGTCTCTAGGCTTGCCAGGTTTGTCTGTTTCCGTGGCAAGCCCTCAAAGAAAGATTCACTGCAATTCTGTGTAACCCTTGTAATTTGCATTATTTCAAGTCAAGTTCAAATCTGTTTTCTCTTCACTTCACTGTTATGGTGTGTGTAGTGGTACCAACCTTCCCAAACTTTGTCTAAGACTGCACACATTTGGGAGTTAAAGAAAACTCGGTTGAAATAACAATGTTTTAATTAAGCAGTTTTGAGATTAAACCATTTGTGACAGAGACATTTTAGATGTAGTAAGGCACCAATTGCTTGTAAGGTTGTGAGTTTATTATATAATTCTCCTTATTCCTTCAGGCTGAGCAAGATTGTAAGCAAGGTAGCAATGGCAAGGAAAGCACAGTTTGTTCAGAGTCTTCAGAGCTACTGGATGTTGAAACGCCAGTCAAGAAATGGAGTGCCGCTACTGAGGAGACTGCAGGCCACGCACCAAAACCAGAAGGGAAATGGAGATGATGAGGTGGGGGTTGGTTTATATTGCTCCACACTGACAGTGATTGCAAAAGTTACCTGGATTAGAGACGTATCAGTACTACAGTACATAGTGCTGTTATCAGTTTTGGAAAGTTTCCTATGTCTATATTAACTGAAATATGCTACATACTGATTTTTTGCTGGGTTGTAATTATTAAGTAGTAAGTCCATGGAAACAATGCTAAACCATATTTAAACTACCAGACCACAGATTAAATATATATATTTTTTAGTAAAAACTCCAAATTGTATATTTAACCCTTTCAGCCCCAGGCAATTTATCAGCATCTTACTTCTCCTTACCAAACTCAAACAAAATTACATAACACTGAGGTAACGAGAAATGAGAAATTGATCAAGTAGAATAAACTGTTGAAGTTGAAAAGTCAAATTCTTCCAAACTGCTTATATAGAAAGAATGGAGCTCAGTTGGGAGAATTTACCATCATGCCATTTGTCTTGCTTGGGGCTTAATGGGTTAATAGAGCTGAAATTTGCTTTGATTACATTTATGTTGAATTGTTTCCTCTTTGGCAATATTTGGATGTTAAGAAACCTGTCAGAAGAACAAACATACAGAAAGGTTACCAAATATATAATAACTGCAGCCTAATCAACCTTGTTTAGGACGACCGTTCGGAGAGAATCAGAGCTATGAAAGAGCAGTTACACTTCTGGCAGAGGTTGAGACATGATCTAGAGAGGGCTCGTCTGCTTGTAGAACTTATCAGAAAGCGCGAGAAGCTGAAGAGGGAACAGGTTAGTTCACTGAATAATTATGTATTTGTATATCATGATATTGTTCAGTTACTTGGCATTCTTGATATTATAACATTTAAATTTTATATTCTGTCAGCAGGTTTTGCCATCATCTTCTTTTAACTTATTTATTGCAAATCAGTGGATGGGTTGATGGTATGATGATCAAATCTGTGGACAGATTTCTGTACTTGGCATTCTTGATATTATAACATTTAAATTTTAAATTCTGTCAGCAGGTTTTGCCATCATCTTCTTTTAACTTATTTATTGCGAAGCAGTGGTTGAGTTAATGGAATGATGAGCAAATCTGTGGACAGCCTTCTGTGCACAGAAATCTGTTACCAGGAAGTAAAATATGTCGCACACACTAATCAATTCAAGTTGTTTCCTATTATTGTAGTAGGGAAAGGAAGAGAAAGATTATGTTATTGTTAAATTTCTAAATAAAGTTCTGTTGTGTTTTTGTCCTGAATGTTGAACATTTTGATCAAAAACTAAACAAACTCTTATCCCATGGATCTAGCTTTAATTATTTTTTTGCACATCAAAATGATTGTATATCAGCCATATCAGCTGACAAATGAATGAGTTGGTTCCTAGCCCCTTTGGTTTGACCTAAATATAGTGCTAAAAAACCTGTTGACAGAATTATTCACAGTCTTCTTCAATATATATCTTGATGGGTGAGCAAATTTAGATATAATGGAATGAGAGATTTGAAATGACTGCTTTTTGTGAAGATATAATTGAATGCTCAAAATAGCTTGTATTTAATGCCCTGTCAATTTACCATAAAGACAAAGGTGAGAGTACTTGGGTTGATACAGTAGACTAAAAAGTTGTTGTAACTTCACCAGTTAACAAAATCTGATATGATGACACTATGGTATTGGAGTTCATCTTTCATAAAAATCAGTTGATAGCAAAAATGGAAGAAAGGTGGAGGCCATCTTCACTTGTGGTTCAAAAATTACTTTGGTATGGTTGATGATTTTTCATAAATTATTTTGGCATGGTTGATGATTTTTCATAAATTATTTTGGCATGGTTGATGATTTTTCATAAATTATTTTGGCATGGTTGATGATTTTTATAAATTTTCCATAATTTATAATTATGGGAACTTAAGTTACATTTCTTGTTTTAAAGTTTACTAGTGAACACAAAGTATCAAATATTGCTGTTATTCACACTGTTATAAGTGCAATTATTTTTTGTCAATCCACTGTTACCAACTACTTTGTAATTATTATTAAAAAAGTTGTTTCATACTTTTTTGACTTCTTATTAGTGAAAAGTGTTATTGATAGCAATGTTCATTTAATAATAATCAATTCTTGTGCTTCGCATAATACTAAATTAATGTGTCTCTGTTCTTAGATGTAGAAGGTGATTAAGATTGTACCAGAAGCATGTAAATTTTGATCTTGGTAACCAAGAATTAATTTGTTTACTAATCATTTGCTCATCCCGCTAGTGAGAAAGTTTGTGGAAATAACACTCCTTCATATTTAAGTAAGCTTTGCATGGTTTGATCTTGAAGCTAATGTTTCACTATGTACTTTTAATACAAGGCAACAAGGTAGAAGAGTTATTCATGAGTAAAATGTTGCTTGAAATAGTTTGTCTGGATAATTGACTCAATTTGACTAGTAATGCTGTTCCAGGTGTAAGACCAACAAATGTTAAATTTTTCTCTAAGCACCACAAAATATTTAGTTTAGTAAATAACTTAATAGAAAAATACATAAAATGAGGGGTATGTTGATATTTCTCAACAACCAATCATCACAATAACACTGTTTTGCTTCAATGCCTCGTGAAACAGTGATTCTTATAGTTGTTGTTATTGTAACAGGTTAAAGTGAAGCAACATGTTGTGGATTTGCAGTTGCAGCCTCTTAATCTTCTGCTTCGGAAAACTCTGGACCATTTACAGACAAAGGACCCAGCTGAAATTTTTGGAGAGCCAGTTGACACTGATGAGGTGGGTGTTTCCTTTTTAATTTGTTGTATTACATTTAAAATGTACCTGTAGTACCATTCTGTTGTGTGCTATTTCATCCAGCACACAGGTCACATCCTTGCTTGAATCTGCTTATAATCCAACTGTGAATCCACTGTATGTTTCCTCAGACATCCCCTTTCATTATTTTGATCTTAATGTCTACTGATTGAAGCTAACATAGATACTGTAGTTATTCGCCCATCAAACATGTGATTTTTCCCAAGAACATCCAAGAAAAGCTTAGGGTCTTTGCTTATAACAAAACTTTCTGATTTCAATTTTGTTGATTGCAAAGTCTATTTTGCATCTTCCAAAAGGGAGTCCTAGTCAACTTGTACATTTAGGTGAACAACTTCAGTATATAAAGGTGGTAAAAAATAATGCAGTTTGCACTTTAGTTGCTTTCAGTTGAGGAAATATCAGTGTCTGCAAAGTGAAATAAATAAATATACTGCAAGCTTTGAACGTGAATGACTCGCTGGTAGCAAGTTTGAATTGGTGAGAAACTTGTCTGGGATTGGAGAAAAATGTGAACAAATCGGAGAAGAAAACAATGTGAACAATTAATTCAAGTCTCTACTAAGAAGCAAGATGTTTAGTGTATCTGTCTTGGGAAAAAATGTTTGGCCAGGGCCTGAGCTTGAAGGGAAGAAGAGCAATGAAAGGAAGGTTATATTGTGAAAAGAAAGCTTGTCCGACTGCATGCTAAACCCTGTCAAAGAAACAGAATCTGGATGTCTTACATAGGTCAAAAGTGCAACCTAGTTGCCATAAATGATCTGCCAGATTTTAATAATAGCTCAAAAACTACCCATTGCAAGGATCTTGAAGAAAAAATGTCAGTTTCGAGAAGTACATTTTGAAAACAAGTAAAGGAAAAGATGCATTCCAAGCTACAAGATATTGGCAACATGGTCAAAATGCCACCTGTATGGTTTCAGTATTTTCGAACCCTACCAGCATTTATGTTTTTTAGTAAGAAACCATCCAGGGTTCAACTAAAACTCTGAAATTAAAAAAAAAGTTTTTATTACCTTCAAGAAGAGGGTCTACCTATGATCAGATCAACTTGTACACCAGAAAATACAATATTATTCAGCAGTTTGCAATGTCAAGCATTCTCCCAAGACTTTCAGGTGGAAAGTCCATCACAAGACATTTGTTAAGGGTGTTGCACAAGTTTCCAATCCATTTCCAGTTCATTTCCAAGTTCCAGTGTAAGTTCTTTCTCAACAGGAATCATTGAGAACAATCAGCAGTTGATAAGACTGATAGGCTAAGCTTCTTGAACAATGAATGGAATAGTTAACATTTTATGTTTACATACAGGTTCCAGACTACTTGGACATAGTTAACATTTTGTGTTTACTTACAGGTTCCCGACTACTTAGACATAATTAACATTTTATGTTTACATGCAGGTTCCCGACTACTTGGATATAGTTGAAACTCCCATGGACTTCTCCACGGTGAAAAAGCGCATCGACTCAAACTTCTACAGAACAATGGAAGAGTTTGAGCAGGATTTCCAGCGTATTTATGGCAATGCCATGTTGTACAATGCACAGGATACAGTGTTCTACAAAGCTGCTGTTAAACTGAGAGACCAAGGCAGGCCCATCATCCGTGTTGCCAGGCGACAGATTGAGCGAGCGGGTATTGACCCAGTGACGGGCTTGCACACTGCTGAACCTCCCAAGCTGGAACCAGGAAGCATGTCTGATGAAGGTACTAAGCTTCTCGTCCTGTCTTCTTATCTAACCCCTTCAGCCATAGCCAGTTTATAGTTATATGAACTCTCCTTACATCATCCACACAAAATAAGTTGTTTGGTAATGAGAACAAAGGAATTGATTGAACACAGCAATTTATTTAAGATGGAAAAACAAAACTCTCCCAGCCTGTTTACAAGGAAACTATTGGGAAATTTAGAAGATTTTAACAATACATCGTATGGCATGTTTTGGGCTGAGAGGGCTAATTTCCTCTTTATGATCCTCAACTCAAAGCATAACACTTATTATTTTGCCTGGAATTTATATGTTAAGCCTGGATAGGCTCCGTTAAGATGTGTAACATGTTCTGGCCCCTTAGTGATAAAATTTGCGGATGGATTAAAATTTGTGTGGATTAAATTTAACAGTACACCATTTTTCTAATGCAGATTTTTTGCTAGATCCATTCCGTTGCGGGGGCTAAAAGTCATTACTTGGTCAAATTTGGGCTCATTAATTCAACATAAACATCACTTTAGCCTCCATGAGGGAATGAGACTAGCAAAAACTTGCATTAGAAAAGTGGAGTACTGTAGGATGACAGAATTCTAATATAAGATATAAATTATTATGAACTTGTTTTAAAAAACTACTAGTAATTTTGTGTGAGCTATCAAAATGTCACATCAGCCAGGATGGTTCCATCCAGCTTATAGAAAATTTTTCTCAGTCAGTTGATGAAACTGCCCTACAACTCTGGCTTAATGACATTATTTTGTGGTCTGGAAAGCCATTTAAGTTATTTGGACGTCTCTCTGGAGAGTTGGAAGATCACTTGAAAAGTTTTTAACTACTCTTTTCTTATAACTGCTTCATCTTTCTATAAAATTTAATTATATTCATGGGTGTTAGAATTGGTGTAGCTGTCTGTTCTACTTCCAACAACATTTGTACTACAGTTCTTGTAAATAAGTATTTCCTTTTTGTTCAGACTTTGTGCTATCAGAGGAACAGAAGAAGGAAATGAGTCTAGAAGAACAGTATAAGGACTTAATGGATAAGCTGGAGATGACACAAGCAATTAAGCATGGAGGTACAAACATTAAGGCTTACAGCAACTGATTTTGTTTTATCTTTTCAAACAGTATCTGAGTTTGGATTGCTTGCGACTTACCCAAGAAAGCTTTGGGGGTGGGGGGGGGGGGGGGGTCAGTCTGGCATGGCAGCGCTGGTTCCTGAATGTATGTCATAGACAAAAGTCGTGAGCCGGT